>JARYGA010012526.1:0-24629 GCA_030545235.1 Helianthus tuberosus | reverse complement strand
ACGCAAAAGTATTATTTGACTCTGGTGCAACCCAAAGGTTTATAAATACTTCATTCTGCCAAGCTCTTAACTTACCCTTAACCAACCTTAGGCAAAATTTTACAGTCGAAACGGCAGACGGAAATTCAGTTAGTATAGATAAGGTTTTGCAAAAAGAAAATATAGAACTTTCAGGTCATAAATTTCATGCAAACCTGTTACCTATGAAATTAGCTGAATTCGATGTTGTGTTAGGAATGGATTGGTTAGTAGCCAACCATGCTCGAATCCTTTGTGATAAAAATTCTATAGAGATTCAGGCACCTACCGGAGAAGTACTTATGATTACAGGAGATAAGCCACGTAAACCCATGAAGTTCATATCAGTAATGAAAGTTGCTAGTTATGAACAAAAGCAAGGAATAGTATATATGATTTCAGTAATCATTAGTACTAAGGGTAAAGAACTTAAGGAGATTCCCGTAGTCTCAGAATACCCAGATGTATTCCCAGAAGAGTTACCAGGATTACCACCCGACAGGGAGGTAGAATTTAGGATTCATCTAATTCCCGGAACCATACCGATAGCCAAGGCACCTTATCGGTTAGCACCTACAGAAATGTTAGAACTGAAAAAGCAATTAGATGAATTACTAAGTAAAGGTTTCATACAACCTAGTTCATCCCCGTGGGGAGCACCAGTGTTGTTTGTGAAGAAAAAGGATGGTTCAATGAGAATGTGTATAGATTATAGGGAATTGAATAAGGTTACAATTAAGAATCGATACCCATTACCTAGGATTGATGATCTTTTCAATCAACTTCAAGGAGCTAGATACTTTTCTAAGATCAATTTACGCTCCGGATATCATCAATTAAAGGTACAAGAAGAAGACATACCTAAAACTGCTTTCAGAACTAGGTATGGTCATTACGAGTTTATAGTCATGCCCTTCGGATTAACGAATGCACCTGCCGCATTCATGGACATGATGAATAGAATCTGTAAACCGTATTTGGATAAATTTGTAATTGTTTTTATCGACGATATACATATTTATTCCAAAAGTCAGGAAGAGCATTGTCAGCACTTGCATGCACTCTTAACTTTGTTAAGAAAAGAAAAGCTTTATGCCAAATTCTCAAAGTGTGAATTTTGGCTACAAGAGGTGCAATTCTTAGGACACATGGTGAATCACGAAGGTATTCATGTAGATCCTGCTAAGATAGAGGCAATTACCAAATGGAAGGTTCCGCAATCCGTAATGGAAATTCGAAGTTTTATAGGTTTAGCCGGATATTATAGACGGTTTATTAAGGATTTTTCCAAGATAGCTGTACCATTAACTAAGCTAACTTGTAAAGCAGTTAAGTTTGAATTGGGACCTAAGCAAGAAGAAGGTTTTAGGATTCTAAAGCAAAAGTTAACAAATGCCCCAATCCTAGCTTTACCAGAAGGGACTGAAGATTTCGAAATTTATTGTGATGGTTCAAAACTAGGATTTAGATGTGTGCTAATGCAACACAAGAAGGTAATTGCATATGCTTCAAGGCAATTGAAAAAGCACGAAGAAAACTATACGACTCATGGCTTAGAATTAGGAGCCATAATTTTTGCCCTTAAAATTTGGAGACATTATCTGTACGGAAGTAAATTTACTGTCTATATGGATCATAAAAGCTTAAGGTACATATTTGGGCAAAAAGAATTAAACATGAGCCAAAGAAGATGGATGGAAATTTTAAGTGACTACGACTGTGATATTCAATATCATGAAGGAAAAGCAAATGTAGTTGCAGATGCTTTAATTCGTAAGTATCATGAAAAGCAAAAGCGAGTTCGTGCTCTCAGATTAAATCTACAATTAGATTTAATGGAACAATTGAAAAATGTTCAAGCTACAACAATTAAGGATGATGCTGAAGGAATGAAAGGACGAATAAAAGAATTAGAGCAAGGAGCTGATGGAATTTGGAGATTCCACAAAAGCAGAATTTGGGTACCTAAGCAGGGAGAATTAAGAAATAAAATTTTAGAAGAAGCTCATAAATCTAGATATACCATGCACCCTGGAAACAATAAAAATGTACCAAGATTTAAGAAATAATTTCTGGTGGATAGGAATGAAAAAGGACATAGCTCGATATGTTTCTAAGTGTCTTACTTGTTCACAAGTTAAGGCAGAACACCAGAAACCTTCAGGTCTACTACAACAATTAGAAATGCCTGTATGGAAATGGGAACTCATAACAATGGATTTTGTTACTAAGTTACCCAAAACCAGAAAAGGTAATGATGCGATTTGGGTAATTGTGGATCGATTAACCAAATCAGCTCATTTTCTACCTATGAAAGAAACCTTTAGCATAGAAAGGTTGGCAGAGTTGTATGTAGATGAAGTAGTATCTTTACATGGAGTTCCACTCTCCATTGTTTCAGATAGGGATAGTCGTTTTACTTCCCATTTCTGGACTAGTTTCCAAGAAGCAATGGGAACTCGATTAAATTTAAGCACTGCATATCATCCTCAAACAGACGGACAAAGTGAACGAACAATCCAAACTTTTGAAGACATGCTTAGGTCATGTGTGATAGATTTTGGTGGAAATTGGGACGATCACTTACCTTTGATCGAATTCTCCTATAACAATAGTTATCATGCAAGCATCGAAGCTGCCCCATTCGAGGCACTATATGGAAGAAAGTGCAGAGCTCCAGTTTGTTGGGCAGAAATAGGAGAAAGTCAATTATCAGGTCCTGAAATAGTACAAGAAACCACCGACAAGATTACTCAAATCAAGGAAAGACTGAAGACGGCTCGAGATCGCCAGATGAGTTATACAGACAATAGACGGAAGCCGTTGGAATTCCAAGTGGGAGACAAAGTACTATTGAAAGTTTCTCCTTGGAAAGGAGTAGTTCGATTCGGTAAGAAAGGAAAGCTAAGTCCAAGATACATAGTACCATTTTCAGTAATCCAACGTATAGGACCAGTTGCTTATCGTTTACAACTACCAAAAGAGTTAGCTGGAGTACATGACGTATTTCATGTATCCAACCTCAAGAAATGCCTATCTGACGAATCTTTGGTAGTACCTCTCCAAGATATAGAGGTAAACGAAAAGTTAAAATTTGTTGAGAAACCTCTTCAGATAGAAGATAGAAAGATAAAGTTTCTCAAACACAAACGGTTAGTACTTGTCAAAGTCAAGTGGGATTCAAAGAGAGGACCCGAATACACTTGGGAGCTGGAATCAGAGATGAAGCGAAAGTATCCTCACTTATTCCAATGAATCTCGAGGACGAGATTTTAAATAAGGTGGGGAGGATGTAAGGACTCTCAAAATTATCCTAAAAATACCCGTAAGTAACAATCCGGACCCCTGAAACCCTAAACCATATTAAAAATAAGAAAAACAAAATTCTGGGTCTCAGGCGGGCCGCGTAAAAGACAAGACATGTCTTACACGGGCCGCGTCAATACATGTTTGACCGGATGAGTGTTCCGGATCCACGTGGTAACCAGATGGCAAGCCTACTCGTGACCCATGCAGCCTATACGTAGACTAGGTGGCCTCGCGGGCCGCGTAAGTGTTAACCCTGGGTTTACGCGGGCCGCATGAGGCCCTAATTTTACCTATAAATAGCTTGTTGCATACACAGTCTGTTGGTGTCGAAAACAAAGTTCAAAAACGAATTCTTGTTACTCTGAAGTTGAAATTACTTTCCAAATTAGCGAGGCACTGCTCCGATACCGGGTATTAACTCGATCCCTGCTACGATTCAATGTCCGATCGATTAAACTATCCAATGGATGTTTAAGTGCTGCCCACATTAGGGTTTATGCTTTATCATTCGTCGTTAATTCGATGGATGTTTAAGTATCGCACTTTGTCATTCGTTGTGAAGGTTTAATCTCGTGAGTTATCGTAAATGCTGTATTAGTTACTAACCGAGTTCATGTGCATGTTATTAAATTTAGGTTAAAAGGCTAAATCAGTAGGCTAAGCTCTGCTCATATAAATCTGCAATGTGAGTCATTCTCTTTTTATCAAATTTCTTTCAAAATCATGTTTATTTTCAAGGTTATAATTACAGGGATTAAGTCTTTGTAATCTCCAAATTACAGCCGGTATGTGGGGTTTTGTATACATTACTTGATAACCGTCACCATTGGACAACGAGTTAGCCAAGGGGTGATATGACCATAGTCACAGACACCATTGGACTATGAGGTTACCAATGGATGTTCGAGTGACAAATACTGTGGGTAGTTGGTTGATATATGGAAACATTGTAATCGCTCTTAATACTGTAAATTATAACAAACGCGTCGTTGTAGTAAAAAGAATGATTCACCAGTATTTCCCGCTGACAAAACCTTTTTCAAACATGTTTCAGGTGATCTGTTGTGATCCAGGAAAAGTGCCGTGAAGCACTACAAGCTTAAGGAAGTGGCTCGATATAAAATAAAGAAACATGTTTTGAAAAATAAATATTTCTCCGTGAAATCATATGATTGTAAAGTACCGGGGTTTTATCCCAAATTATGAAATAAAATAATCGGGCATTTGCAGCTTTAAAAAGATCCTGTTAAAATCTTCCGCTATAAACTCAATTAAATAATACCACGGGATTTTCTGTCCCGTGGCTCCTGAACTGGGTCAAACCGGGTCGGGGGCCGTGACAACCTTCCATTTGGTGATTGCCTCTATCTTAGCAGGATCTACGTGGATACCTTCATGATTTACCATGTGACCTAAAAATTGCACTTCTTTTAGCCAAAATTCACACTTCGAGAATTTGGCTTAAAGCTTCTCCTTTCTTAACAAAGTTAAGAGTGCATGCAGGTGCTGACAATGTTCCTCCTAACTTTTGGAATAAATAAGTATATCGTCGATGAAGACAATTACAAATTTATCCAAATATGGTTTACAGATCCGATTCATCATGTCCATAAATGCTGCTAGAGCATTTGTTAGTCCGAAGGGCATGACTGTAAACTCGTAATGACCATACCTAGTTCTGAAAGCAGTTTTAGGTATGTCTTCTTCCTGTACCTTCAATTGATGATATCCGGACCTTAAATCTATCTTAGAAAAGTATCTAGCCCCTTGAAGTTGATCGAAAAGATCATCAATTGTAGGTAATGTGTATCGATTCTTAATTGTAACCTTATTCAATTCCCTATAATCGATACACATTCTCATGGAACCATTCTTCTTTTTCACAAACAACACTGGAGCTCCCCACGGGGATGAACTAGATTGTATGAATCCTTTGCTCTGTAATTCCTCTAATTGCTTTTTCAATTCTAGCATTTCTGTGGGTGCTAACCGATAAGGTGCCTTGGCTATCGGTGTAGTTCCTGGAATTAGATGAATTCTAAATTCTACTTCCCTATCAGGTGGTAATCCAGGTAGTTCTTCTGGGAATACTTCTGGGTATTCTGAAACTACTGGAATTTCTTTGAGTTCTTTACCTTTCGTGTTAATGATTACTGAAATCATATACACCATTTCTTGTTTTCTGGAATAACTGGCTAATTTCATTACTGAAATGAATTTCATTGGCTTTCGTGGTTTATCTCCTGTAATCACCACTAATTCTCCTGTGGGAGTATAAATTTCTACGGAATTCTTGTCCAAAAGAATTCGAGCATGGTTGGCTACTAACCAATCCATTCCTAATACCACATCGAATTCAGCTAACTTCATAGGTAACAGGTTTGCAGAAAATTTGTGACCTACAAGTTCTATCTTTTCTTCCTGTAAAACCTTATCTATGTTAACAGAATTTCCTTCTACCGTTTCTACCGTAAAAATTTGCCTAAGATTGGTTAATGGTAAATTAAGAGCTTGACAGAATGAAGTATTTATAAAACTTTGGTTTGCACCAGAGTCAAATAATACTTTTGCATAAACGTTGTGAACTAGGAACGTACCAGCTATTACGTCAGGAATTAACTCTGCTTCCTGAGTAGTTAACTGGAAGGCTCTTACGTTCTTCTTGGTAGCTCCTTCTGCAGGTTTAGCTTTGTTATCAGCTGGTTTAACCAATTTCGGGCAATCTGGCCTGAAATGTCCACCCTCTCCACAATTGTAGCAGATTGTGGATTTTTCTTCCTGCAGTCTTCTTCTTGGTGCCCCGGGATTTTGCAAAAATTGCAATACCCTTTGCATCTTCCAAAATGCTTCCTTTTGCATGTATTGCAAAATGGAATAGTAGAAGATTGTCCAGTTCCCTTTCTTTTGAAATTACTTCTGTTACCCATACGGAATCCTTGGGTAATATTTTGGGCTACTTCCTTCTTCCGGGTTTCCTCTCTTGTACGTACCAGTCCATCAGTTAGAGTGTTAGCTAATTCCACAGCATCATCAATTGTGCGTGATCTCACCGCTTTGACAATGTCACGGATTTCACCAATTAAACCCCAGATGTAGCGGGAAATAAGTACCGGTTCTGGCGAAGCCAGGGTTGGTACTACCCTTGCATATTCAAAGAATGTCGAAGTATACCCTCGACAGTCTACATCCACCATCCGGTGGTTCAGGAATTTATTTGCCATTTGTTCCTTTTCATATTCGGGACATAATTTTCTTTCTACCATCTGCTTAAATTCTTCCCAATCCATGGCATAGGCCATATTTCTTCCTTTAGCTTGAAGTACCGTATTCCACCATTCTAGCGCCCCTTCTTTAAAAAGATGCGACGCGTACATGACCTTGTCTTCTTCGGCACATTTACTTATTATAATCACTGCCTCGGTTTTTTCTAACCAACGCAATGCAGTAGTCGCTCCTTCGTTACCTGCAAACTCAGCCGGTTTACAGGCAAGAAACTCCTTGTAAGTGCAACCAGGTGTTGCAGCTTTCATTTTCTTAAGGAGTGGAGCTTGCATCCTATCGTTGTCATTATTAGTATGGTTGCCGCCTCCGTTTACACTATTACTGAAATTATCACCATGTGTACGTTTGCTAGGAATAATTTGTTGAGGTTCAACTGGATTTCTAGCAGCAGCAAGTATTGCTGGAATAGCATTGGCTATCCCCTGAGCAACGATATTCTCAATATCTTGCCTATTCAGAAATTGATCTTCATTGTTATGCTCAGATTGATTAACTTCATTAACTGGTTCATTACCAGGGTGTGCCATCTGGTAATTAATTTATATAAATAATTAGTATAAGGTAATTAATAACCAAACATAACAAAATAATTACACATAATCACATAAACAAATATATAGCCAAAATTGTCGATCTTTTGACTTTTGATATTTTATATATATAATAGGCATCCGTACAAACGGATTATCTTACAAAGTTTTTTTTAAGTTATTTTACATCATTATATTTTTATTATTATTATTATTAAACACATATTCCTACTACCACACAACCACAGTCCCATTATCTCCGTCAGCTGGCATCTTAGAAACGACGTTCCCTCTCGTCGTACTTCCAAGAGATCTGTTTTCCCACCTCCCACCTCCCAGATCCTATTTCCTGCATCTATCAGCTCTTCTCCAAAATGGCGGAGTTCTGCCAAGTTCTCATTGCTCATTGGTGGGTTTGGTGCAGGTTCTGGGTCGAACTGAGGGAAAAAGGTATAAGGATTATTTAGGAGGTTTTGAAACTGCCAGTCAATGGTCCACTATTCGTCCATTTCTCCTAGAGGTTGAGTATGGATCAGAGGTTCTGGGATAGCCGGTTCCAAGTTTACGGGAAGTTGGGTTTCAGCAGGATAAGGGAAGAGGTTTTCATTGATAGGCCTAATGATATCACAATTAGCTAGTATGTGATCTAGTTCCTCTTGCAGTGGTAATTCCTCGGCTTGCTTAGAACTTTCCCCAATTTCCATTTCTGCTTTCTTAGAACTTTCCTTAATCTCGATCCCTTTTCCTTTATCCATGGGATTTTCTATTTTGGGAACTTTCCTAGTCGCTGGTTTTCTTCTGCGCACACACCTCCAACCCACAAATCTTCTTCTTTTATTTGGCTTTGATTTCTCCGGAGGTGGAGCTTGAAATTCCATAGGTTCCTCCACATCGGCCAAGTATCCAGTAAAGTCTCTGGAAACTTCTATTTTCACAGGGTATAGATTGCGATTCTCAAGGGCTTCAGACAATTCATTCATGCTGTTTAGCATTTATGAAGAAATACACAAAATTTTAGGTTAAAATTTTGTAAATTAAGTTTTCACAGAATCCTAAAATAGAAAATTTTAATATTAATTACAAATATCTAATAACCCATTTTATTGAAACAAAATATTTATTTTTAGTACAACTAAAATATTAAAATTTCTGACTTATGGATAATATGGGTGCTAATACTGGATCGGGGTGTTGGAAGTTTAAAGGTTAACATTTACTGCTACAGTAGCTAACATGTAGAGATCTGCCCATTTTTCATTTAGCTCATCTTCCCATGGTGGTTTATCACCTATTCCCTGAGTCTCTTTAATTATCATTTCTTTTGTTTGTGACTTCCTCATTTTCTCTTGACTTTTTCTAATAATCAAACTTCTTTTATTAGGGGTAACTGGTTTCTCATATTGTGCTTTACGAACAAATATTCCCTCCTCAGTATCTGCTGAGTATCTTGAGGATTTTGATTGGGATGAACTTCCCTTTTCTTTTGGTGAACTATCTAATTTAAGATAGATATCTGAAATTCTTTGCTTACCCATACTGTAACTAACAAGTAGTCAGTTAATAAAACATATAATCACAAAGTGATAATCAGGAAAATTAAGTATTTTAAATACTTAATAGGCTTAAATCAGTGGCTCTGATACCACCTTTTCCTGTCACGGCCCCAGCCCCGGTTTTACCCGGTCAGGAGCCGCGGGACAGGAACCCGTGGTATTTATTTTATGCGACAGCGGAAGATTTTCACAGGATCTTTTAAAACTTGAAATGCCCGATTATTTTATTTCATAATGCGGGATAAACCCCGTAATTTACAGTAGAGGAATTTTACAAGTAAATTCCCTGATTTATAAAACATGTTTATTCATTTTAACTGAGCCACCTCTTCAAGCTGGTTAGTGCTCCGTAGCACGTTTTCTTGATTTACAGCAGGTCGCCTGAAACATGTTTTAAAAATATTTTATCAGCGGGGAAATGCTGGCGAGTTATTCAAATTTGATAAAACGACACATGGTTATAAATTACAACATAAGAGCGATTACAATGGCTTCTATCTTATTTTTATCTGGCGCCGTGTCACCTGGTGACGATGGTCATACCACTATTGGGTCTTTTCCCAAGTAGTGACGTTTATCACTGTTAGGATTTATTAGCCTAACCCGTGAGAAATTAGTAATGTGCACAATACCCCACTAGCCAGTGATTCAAGATAACATGACTTACTCCCTGTAATTATACTTTTGAAAATGGAGTATTGTAAAATACTTTTGATAAAGGAGAATAACTCACATTGCAAGTTTAAACGGGCAGAGTTTAGCCTACTGATTAGCCTTGTAACCTAATTTAAATAACAATGCACACGAACTAGGTCAGTAACTAATACAGCATTTACGATAACTCACGAGATTAAAAACCCTCACGATGAATGACAAAGTGCAATACTTAAACATCCATCGAATTCACGACGAATGGCAAAGTATAACCCTAATTTGAGCAGCACTTAAACATTCATCGGATAGTTTCAATCGATCGGACATTGAATCGTAGCAGCGATCGAGTTAATACCCTGTATCGTAGCAGCACCTCGCTATTGTGAATGTATTTTACGAATTAGAGCAGTCTAATTTCGTTTTTGTAAAGTGATTTCGACACCAGAGGACTGCTCCTGATCCAACCTATTTATAGGTGAAATTTGAGGTTCACGCGGCCCGCGTGAACCTTCGCTTGATCCTTACGCGACCCGCGAGGATGTCTAGTTCGTAGATTAGGGCTAGCGTGTCACACCTAGGTCTGCCACGTGGCCTATGCGCAGCTCCGGAGTTTTGGTGAACTGTCGCGGCCCGCGTAAGCCTAAGCTTACCTTTACGCGGCCCGCCTAAAGACCTGATTTCTTGTTTTCTTGGTTTTTCATGTACAGTATGGTTTCAGGGGTCCGGGTTTTTACTTATGGGTCGTTTTGGGACAATTTTTGAAGCTCCTTACAGGTACACTCGGTAAATGCCTGATATTCGAAAAGCAACTCCAAAATCACCCGAATGGAGATTGGGTACGGGTGGTACTTATTCAAACCTGTATAAACAAAAACAAGCAAAACCAAAGCAGTACCGACTCTAAAAAAACGACTCAAACGATACTAACTCAGACTCAATATACAAACACTACGACTCTATACAAACTCTATCAAACCTCCCCTCACTTGAATTTAATCAGGAGGTTTCTCCTTTATCCAACCTCGGTCCAACCCGTTTAATTTTAATTGTTCATCATTATTTATTAAAAAAACTAACGATCAAACTAGAAAATATTTTAAGATATTCAAACGGCTCTAACCACCAAAATTTAAATTTACCTGGACCAAACCTGATACGATGCATGTAATGAGGAAGATGGGAGTCTCTGCACTTTAGTGTTGCTTTGAACTTCCTTTTGCACCATCTTTGTATCCTCAAACTTTGTCGATCCAAGTTCCTTCATGCCATCTCCCGTGTTTATAATTGTGGTGGCGATCCAACTTCTAGCTTCTCCACGGGCCGGCTATCAAACTCCTCAGCCACGTTCTCTTCCACGTTCGGTGTATGTTTGATCTCCATGGTCGGCGTCTCTACAAGTAATGTCTCTAGATAGGTGAGATCACCAACCGGGTCAAATTCTTCATCTTCAAGAGTTGGCAAACCTAGCAACTCATCACCAAACTCCTCTTCCCAAGATAGTACATGCTCCTCAATTTTCGCATCTTCCATCTTGTCTAGTGGCTCACAAACTTCTTCAACTTCTTCACTCCGGGCTGCGGTGTAGTCGGGCACCTCCAACTCTTCCTCTTCTACTACCCCCTCATCATTATCACTCCAAAATCCATCATCGATATCCCATGGCGTGGGACACCAATAGCTGGAATTAGCGACTTGCTGAACCGGAGGTGGGATTGCAATGTCCATTATCGTCTCCAGTTCATGGGTGTGATCCTCATCTTCTTCATGCAAGGGCTTAAAATGTGAAACCTATACGACATCATCCTCACAAGACAATGGTAAATCTGATTCATGGGAATTATAATAATTAAAAGTAGAATCATAATATTTACTTGACAGTGGGATCTCAATGCACATTTCTCCCCCCGGATCTGGAATTTTATAATCCATCTCACCATCGGCCGTTTGATATCCTAAATAATTTCCATCCATATCATACGTGTAACGGACTTGGCTCTTCAAGCTCTTTGAACTTAAACTATCAATTGCGGATTGAATCCCCCTATCTCTTTCTTCCTTAGCAGCCTTAACCCAATCACGGAATTCCTCTGTTGTTCGTTTTGGTTGCCAATTCCAAGGCTGATATGACTGTGGCTGCACATAAGGGTTGGGATCGAAATCCGTGGAACACCCCGAATTGTTTGGACAATATTTGGTGTAATGGGGCCCTACACAAATAAAACACATGATAAAAAATATAAAAAAATTAACAAATAAAAATATATTTACGAAGACGACGAGACACACTACCACTAGACACAAACCCTAAGACTCAAACTACAAATAAGACCAATTAAAGAAATAAGATCAGTCAATGCTAATAACACAATCGCCTAAGTATCCACGACAATGGCACCAAAAACTTGATGTGCAAATTATGGTCTAATAAAAACTAACCAAATCTAGACACCCTAGTTCTAAATTTATAACTAAGACTCTCTAAATGCTAGACCACGGATAGGCAAGTGTACCTATCGTACGTAGTAAAGCCTAATGAAGTCCGAGTATCGAATCCACGAGACACTAGCGACGCTAAATAGACTCTGACTAAACTAATTAATTAATTGGTTTAATTTGTGTTTTTGAGATTTTTTTTCTAATTCTACTAAAGCGAGTAAACAAAATAACAGAGCAACTGTCACACCCCGATATTTCCACATATCACCGGTAGGCCCGGTGGGGAGTATCGTGACGTAGTTGATATCATCATAGTCAATTAACACAATTATAGCACAGCGGAAGTCTTGGAATATAAAATATTATTACAAACTCAAATATCTGAAAATATCAAAGTATTTATTATAGACGAGCCTGTAATATCAAATCCACGGGTGGATCTTTACAGAATGCATAAATTGAAGTTTAGCTGACTTTAAGGCATCTTTAAGGATTTGCAAGATCCTCTATTTCGACACCGAGCAGCTCCCAGCCTATTTCGAGTAGTACCTGTCACTTAGTCTTTGGAAAATACGTCAGTTTTCACTGGTAAAGCAATTAACTGACTCTTTTGAAAAGAGTTTATGAAAATTGATTTAGGCGTACAAGGCACAAACCATTTATAACTTGGGACAATCTTTAATAAAATCTTGTATACAGTTTTACATGTTTGTCATACATATGAGGCCGGTTTGGAAGCTGGTCATGATTAAGTGACTCACCACTTTAAAACCCACCAAGGAGTTATCCCCAACATGTGGGTTGTTTAGCATTTGCATCTGTCAGGTGTATGCCTACACCCCGTGCATAGGTCGTGGCCATTTTCAAATGAAATGAGCCGAGGATATCCAGGACACGGTCGTATTAATCTCCAATGTTTATGTTATCAAACAAATCAGATTAAAACGGGTTATGCAATTTATTAATCACAGTTCGATTAAATTATTTCATACCCGACAAAGCGGTATTATTATACCGTGTCCCAAGCCCGTAAAGGGAAAATAAGTTAAAAGTATTTACCTGAGCTAATACTTGATTCATAGCACAATAACTCAGTCGTATCCAATCTGTCTAAATGCAGGTAGCTTTTACTGGGTGGCTCTAGTCTGGAGTGATGGTAATATATAACCAATTCAGAATGCTAACAGTCTTATTTAAGTCGTAGACTTAGACCGGCTAGCTTAAAGTATCTAAGGCGATACGATACGCTAGATTAAGCGATGACCAGAATAGAATGTTATTTAGACCCAACAAGTACGAAGACTTGTATAATATGGGTAAACTAAGTACATTCTGGATTTTGAAGTATAAACGATAAGGTTAAACCCGTTTCGGCAAACTTACGTAAACTTGTTACGTAAACCGATCCGAACGCGTAAATGCATAACGGTAACCAAATGAACCATATACAAGTCCCTTATGTTATTATGCTTAAAATATGTTAATACATCAGCAGGATGTTAGCATATATGCCCAAAAAGGATTTAAAACCAATTTAAGTCCCGTAGGGGCATTTTGGTCATTTTAATATTTATAAAATCGGTTTTAAAGCAAACTGAGGTTCTGGTCTAAAACATTCAGTAAAAATATTTATTTTATCATGTTACATCATTAAGATATCATACATATGTGAGGTTCACTATTTATGGCCAAACTATGCACCGTAGAGGCATTTTGGTCATTTCACATATGCTTTTAGGGACAAAATTGGAAGTCTGAGTTTAAAACTTATACTTACTGTTAAAGTATTAAAATTTATTTATAAAATCAGTAGATAACAAGTCTTAGGTGCTAAATATGGTTTTAAACCATACTATGCGCCTAATTAGCGTAAAAGTCGATAACTGACGATATTCAAGATGTTTATAAAATTCTGAGATTTTGATCAGCCTTAACTGTTTAAAATATTTTTTTATCATATAACATCAGTAGGAAAAGGTTTGGTATGTTATTGATATGTAAATCTCATTTTATTAATGAAAAGGGCGTTATCGTCAATTACCGAATTCACACAAGAACTCTGTATTATGGTCAGTATAAAATCTGACCAAAAATTCCAAAAATCCCTAAAAATTATATCATAATAGTGGGTAATAAGTTTGGAGCCAAAAATTGAGCTTAAATATGAGTTATGCTAAAAATGCAATTTAATTAACAAAAAGTTTCATTTTACGATATCTTGCATAACTTTAGTTTGAGACCAGAAACTGATGTCAAATTTTTGTGACATACTTATATATCAGTAATAAATCTTTTTGTCCCCTCACATTTTCAAAAATCTCGTTTTTATAACATAAGGGCATAATGGTCATTTATAAGCATAATAACGGAAACTAGCATATAATTCAGAATACTAATGACCAGGTAATATAACCTTAGAGGGTTATAATGTCACACCCTGGCTTTGCGGAAGCGTGGTTAACTTGGTGTGACTTCTTAATACCATAGCTTAATCATAACAAAGCTATATGATAATAAAACCATGCAAGATCATCCATAGATTTAAGTTTTAAAACCAAAGTAACATAACATTGTCTTGGAACTACACCATCATAACATAAAACATTGTTTTGAAAGACATAAACATCAACATGAATAAAACGCAGTTTAAGATTTGTGACTCGTCCAGGAAAAAGTCACATTTCCTAAACCGGGATGACCTCGGAACCCATATGCAGCGGGAAAACACAACATACCGCGCCAGATCTTTAATTCCCTGAAATACATGTAAGTTGAAAAATCAACAATAATGTTGAGCGAGTTCATGTGTAAGTGAGTAAATAAACCTTTGTAAGTATAAAAACCCTGGTATGTAGCAAATAAGGAAAAAGAGATCACCAATGGTTTGCAAGGCCATTGATATGTGTGAAGTGCAAGTAGGAAGACTCAAACCTAGCAGATTTATGCGTTGGGTACAAAGTCACCCCGAGGTCCGTTCTGTTTGGGCCTGGGGTTGGGCTCGCTACACCCAGATAGATCTACCGCTCCTGCCCCTCGGTCCTACCTTGAGGATTAATGGCCTCAAGTTTCTGCCTACCCACTCATATGATCTGAATAATAATAACCCTCCTTACGCTAACCATACCATGTAAAAGTATTCGTAATCATAGTAACATGTATTTCACCCCCGTAGTTTAGAAAACTGAAAATAGTTAAGAGAAAAGGGGGACATGAACTCACAGTGGTGCGTCTCTACCAAGTATATCTCCTGATCAAGCAGCTGTGCGACGACCTACACGTACTAAGTCTATTAGACGGATGGCCGTGCCTTGGCTTAAGGTTTAAGTTTTTGGGAAATAGTTAGACAACTATTTCGTGTTTATATTTTTGTAAATACTTGGTAATTATTCTCCTTCCCAAGGATGGGGGATTTAATACATGTGCGTTCGTAAACTTCGAAATATATTATTAAGTCTCACTTAATATATTTTATTTCTTACTACAAAATATAATCATTAACATTCGGTAATATTATTTTTACCCTAAAAATAATATTTGTATATTTCACAAAATAATCATAAACATTTTACAAGTGACGCTTATGAAAAGTATATATATCAAATATATATTTACCCCGTTTTTATTTTGTGAAAATCCCACCTCCGACACTTGCTTAATTTGTAATAAAAATCGTGACGAAATTGTTTTGAAAAAAAAAATAAGTTAAAAATATATCTATAACACTTGTGATAAAAATATTTACAAGTGTTAGATTTTTTTTTGGAAAAATTTCGCCAGAGTTTCCTCTGTAACTGGAGGTGGCCACGCTTTCAAGCGTATCATTTTCTTTTAAAATTCAAATCAACAATTTTCTCAATCAACAATAAACAATATTCAAACCATCAAACTAGTCAAACTAGATGTAAATCGCAAAATTTACATGAACTTGTAGTTTTTCCAAAAATATGTAGTAAAGCTCCTTACTTTTAGTGTATCTTTATATAAATCCATCCGGTTTCGTAAAAGTCTCGTTTTTAAAGAAATTTCATCTTTACAACTTCTTGTAAAATCTGACAAAACTAGTTCTTTGTCGAAACTTAGTGTTACACAAGTATTTACACACTTGTGTGTTTGCTAAAATCATTCTTGTTTATGAAAGGTCCGTCTTTAAAGGTATGTTTTCTCTTGACACGTGGTCCTTTGAAAATACCGCTTGTAGATCCGTAGATCTACTACTTTTAAACACTATTTCGTGAGTAAAGTCGATTTTACACAAGTTCAAGTTTCTCGTGTGGTAGAGTTTCATCCCTTAACCCTTGTTATACTTAAACAAGCTCTATGTCATGATCCATGATCATGACCAATCCGGGTTAAACGATGATCCGAGCTACCACAACATAGATCGGCACTAAATAATCACACAAAACAAATCTTACAAGATTTGCACAACCCTTGTGCTATTAACCAACATTTTTAGCATTTTTAGTAGACTTTTTCGTATCATTTTGCATGTTCATAAATTTTAACCGTCATATATCGTTTTAACCACTTTAGAATGGATCAAGAAGGCGTTTAGAGTCACTTACTACTAGCTCGAGGCTAGGGAAGAAACTAGTCTAAAAATGCGTGGATAAAAGCAATGTAGCGAGGTCCTTCGCAATCCGAGTGCACCAAGCTTCCTTATACGCGATCCTTAACACTTGTATGCTCTTGGAATGAGAAGATCAAAATCAAAAAATGATGGATGGGGGTGGGTGGTTCTCGGCCGAAAGTGTCAAGAGAGGGAGAGAGTAGTGTGAATTTGTTTAGTGGTGAAATGATTATGATGGATCAATGCTACTACTTATGGACAAAGCTTAAGTTAATTACCCAAAGGTTACAATGTCATCAAGATATTAGACATTAGGATTATAATATTCAAATATAGGACAAGGGGTGTCCCCCATGAGGACCGAACTCGTTAGGGGGGGGGGGTATTCGGTTAGATTGTAACTAAATAGATAAGTATTAGTTAGGTATTTAGGAGATTAAACCATTTACTAGCATGTTAGGCATTGTAGCGGGTGTTAGGGTATACGGGGATCCTAACTGGCTCAGAAAAGAAAATCAGTGTTGATGGCAATATTTTTATGTTCTGGGTAAAGTCCGGTTGTTCGGTTGGATAGTAATCCGTTAAAGTGCTTAACAAAGCTTTAAAGTGTCGTTATTATTATTTTTAGTGACACAACTTATTCCCGACACTTTGGAAAGTGTCTAGTAACATTTTTCTCATGTTTTGGCACTTTATTAGGTAGCTTGATGCTGAATTATTATTTAAAATGCTGAATTTTGTACTTAAAGTACGTTTTAGGCACATCCGGTCACTGTAATCTCATTCCTAGTGACGCAGTTCTACAACCCTTACATCCCTACACTCACCACTAGTGTAGCAAACTATCTCAGGCTCTTACAGGCCTTAGAGGCAGTACCTGCCTGGTGCTAGTTATGACAGCACGTTTGATAGGTTATCCGTTCATTGTGCTACTGTGCTTTTGGTGCATCAAGGTTGTCACAAGGGTGCTGTAAGCAAAACATGGAGTGACAGCAAGTAAAGTATGATGCAAGTAAGTACATGTATCAGTATTCAAGTAGCAGTTTATCCACAAGTTCAAGTAAGCACAGTAATTAAGCAGTAATTAATTATTAATTAAGTCATACGGATACCTGGTTTAGTGAGGGTTGTCACATTCTCCCCCCGTTAGAAAATTTTCGTCCCGAAATTTTAAGTTCTGCTTGTAGATGCAGGGTTCTTAGGAAGTAGGTGGGGGTATTTCTCTTTCATCCGGTCCTCACGCTCCCAGGTGTATTCAGGACCATGTCTGGCATTCCAACGAACCTTGACGAGTTTGACACTACTCCGGCGGGTCTTGTTTACTTTCCAATCCGTAACCTCCACCGGTTCTTCAACGAAATGGAGCATGTCATCAACATGAATCTCGTCGGTGGGAATGGCAATGGTATCTTGAGTTGGAGTTTTCTTCAGGTTGGATACATGAAATGTATCGTGAACTCCATTCAGTTCAGCAGGTAAGTCCAGCTTGTATGCTACTAGCCCTATTCTTTCCAAAATTCTGAAAGGGCCAATGTAACGCGGATTTAACTTCCCACGCTTTCCGAAGCGTGCCACACCCTTCCAGGGTGAAACTTTCAATAAAACCATGTCTCCAACTTGGAATTCCAAATGTTTCCGGTTTGGATCTGCATAGGCTTTCTGTCTGTCGCGAGCTGCTTCGATGCGTTTTCGAATCTGCGCAATCTTGTCTGTCGTCTCTTGGACGATTTCGGGACCAACAAGCTGCCTATCACCTGCGTCAGCCCAGCATAGGGGTGATCGGCACTTGCGTCCGTACAGAGCTTCGAATGGCGCGGCTCCAATACTGGTGTGGTAGCTGTTGTTGTATGAAAATTCGACCAGTGGCAAATGCTTATCCCAGCTACCGCCCAAATCCATAACACATGCTCTCAGCATATCTTCCAAGGTCTGAATAGTCCGCTCGCTTTGACCGTCGGTCTGAGGGTGAAATGCCGTGCTCATATTTAATTGTGAGCCAAAAGCTTCTTGGAAGGATTTCCATATCCTTGACACAAACCTTCCGTCTCTATCAGAGATGATCGAGAGAGGCACTCCATGACGTGCGACGATCTCTCTCATGTATATTTCTGCCAGTTTGCTGGTGTTATCCTTCTCTTTGATTGGCAGAAAGTGTGCGGACTTTGTTAGGCGGTCAACTATCACCCAAATAGTGTCATGACCTCTTGGCGTTCTTGGCAACTTTGTAATAAAATCCATGGAGATTTGTTCCCATTTCCATTTGGGAATCTCAGGTTGTTGCAGAAGTCCTGAAGGTTTCTGGTATTCCGCTTTCACCTTAGCACACGTTAGACACTTGCTCACATAAACAGCAACATCGCCCTTCATCCTAGGCCACCAATAGTAATCCTTGAGATCTTGGTACATCTTATCCGCTCCTGGATGGATAGAGTACCGCGATTTGTGAGCTTCATCAAAAATAACTTTTCTCAAACCACCAAACAGAGGAACCCAAATCCTTTTCTCAAAACATAACGTTCCTTCCTTGTTTGGCACCAATAGCTTCTCCATCCCACGGAGATATTCTTCTTCAAGATTTCTTTCCTTAGGAGGTTCTTTCTGCGCGGCACGAATACGCAAGGAAAGATCGGTTTGGATAATCATTTCTAAAGCCCTAACCCTTATGGGCTTGATCCTCTCTTTTCGACTTAGGGCGTCGGCAACCACATTAGCCTTCCCTGGATGATACTTTATCTCGCAATCGTAATCATTTAACAACTCAACCCATCGTCTTTGTCTCATATTTAACTCCTTCTGGTTGAATATGTGTTGTAGGCTCTTATGATCTGTAAAAATTGTACATTTCGTACCGTATAGGTAGTGTCTCCAGATCTTTAAAGCAAATATCACTGCGCCTAGCTCCAAATCGTGCGTGGTATAGTTCTTCTCATGTACCTTCAACTGACGTGAAGCGTAAGCAATAACCTTCTGGTGTTGCATCAACACGCAACCCAATCCTTGACGCGAGGCGTCACAGTATACCACGAAATCGTCAGTACCTTCCGGTAGTGCTAGAATTGGCGCATTGCAGAGCTTATCCTTCAACAGCTGAAACGCTTCTTCCTGTTTGATTCCCCAATCAAACTTCTTATCTTTCTGGGTGAGGAGCGTCAATGGTTGAGCGATCTTCGAAAAATCCTCAATGAACCTTCGATAGTAGCCAGCCAAACCCAAGAATTGTCGAATCTCGGTTGGCGTCTTTGGCGTTTCCCAATTCTTGATCGCTTCGATCTTGGTTGGATCCACATGGATTCCATCTCCATTCACCACATGTCCAAGAAATTGGACTTTACGTAGCCAAAATTCGCACTTAGAGAATTTGGCATACAGCTGTTCTTTCTTTAGCAGCTCCGAAATAGCTCTTAGATGCTGTTCGTGCTCAGCCTTTGTCCTTGAATAAATCAAGATGTCGTCGATAAACACAATCACGAACTTGTCCAAGTACGGCTTGCAAACTCTATTCATCAAATCCATAAAGACTGCAGGTGCGTTTGTCAACCCAAACGGCATGACAAGGAACTCGTAGTGTCCGTAACGAGTCCTGAAGGCTGTCTTTGGGAAAATCTCCTCTTGTATCCTTAACTGATGGTATCCAGATCGCAAATCGATCTTTGAGTAAAAGCTTGAACCTTGCAGTTGATCAAACAGATCATCAATTCTTGGCAGAGGATATCTATTCTTGATCGTCAGCTTGTTCAGCTCCCGGTAGTCTATGCACATACGAAAACTACCGTCCTTCTTTTTGACAAACAGGACCGGAGCTCCCCAAGGCGAGAAGCTTGGTTGGATAAATCCCTTGTCTAACAACTCTTGAAGTTGTGTCGACAATTCTTGCATCTCAGACGGGGCAAGTCTATAAGGTGCCTTAGCCACAGGCGCGACGCCTGGGACTAAATCGATGTGAAACTCCGCTTGCCTCTGAGGCGGCAGTCCAGGCAAGTCCTCTGGGAAGACTTCCGGATACTCCCTCACGACAGGGATGTCTTCGATCTTCGGTTCTGCAGCTTTCTTGTCTACAATGTGTGCCAGGAAGGCAGCACGCCTTTTTTGCAAACACTTTCGCGCTTTGAGGCAGCTGATAATTCTTAACGGCGTATCACGCTTTTCGCCATGTACCACAATTGTTTCGCCATCTTCGGTCGGGATACGAACGACCTTTTCGTGACAAACAATTTCTGCCTTGTTGCTTGATAACCAATCCATTCCTACTACTACGTCAAAGCTCCCCAGCTGGACTGGTAGTAGATCCAAAGTAAACTCACGTTCTCCCAACTCGATTGCACAACCTCTGATCACTTCATTGGCTTCTACTAACTTCCCATTAGCCAATTCGATTGAGTAGGGAATATCTAACTTACTAGCAGCTAAACCAAGCATATTCTTAAATTCTAATGATACGAAGCTATAGTCGGCACCAGTATCAAATAAAACGGATGCATAGCGTTGGTTTACAGGGAACGTACCAGTAACGACATTGGGGTCCTGGCGCGCTTCCCTCGCCTCGATATGGAACACTCTTCCACGGGCTTGGTTCAACTCTGGGCAGTTCCTCTTAAAGTGCCCGATATCACCGCAGTTAAAGCATCCAAGTCTTTGCCCGTTTCCACCACCATTTCCAGCTTGGTTATTCCTTTGGTTATGATTCACAGCGCCCGCTTGATTCACATTGTTGCCTCGATTCCCATTACCTCCATTGTTTCCTTGTGGGCGATTTCCAATTCCACCCCGGTTATTGTTTCTGTTTCCAAATCCTCCTTGGCCTCCCTGACCAACAGTGGCCCAACAAGAATCCTTCAAGTGGCCAGGTTTCCCACACGCTTCACATACCTTCAAACCACATCGGCCAGAATGGTGACGCTGGCAGGTGTTGCACTTGGGCTGGGTGCCCATATATCCCTTTCCTTTCTTTCCACTACCAGCTGTAACCTGAGCTGGCGCGTTTGGCTCTCCTTTCTTAACAACACCACTAATGCCTTGCTTAAAGTTCGAGAACTTTCGTTTGTTACCTCCGGATGACTCGACGTGAGTCTCTTTCTTCTTTTGCTCAACATCGGAAAACTTGTTCAGGCGGATAGCCTCCTCAGTGAGAGCTACGCTCAAATCGATTGCCTCAGTAATTGTTGCAGGCTTGGAGGAGGTCACCATGCTTATGATTTGAGGAGCTAATCCCCAAATGAAGCGTTCAATCCGCTTGAATTATGGAGTGACCATATAGGGTAGCACATGCGACAGGTCGTGAAACCTCTGAACATATTCCGCGATCTTCGGACCTTCCATCTTCAAATGCCAGAACTCAGTTTCCAATCTTTGGATTTCAGCGCGAGAACAATACTTTTTGCGCATTAGTTCCTTCAGTTCGGTCCATGTTAGTGCGTAGGCAGCAGCTTCACCAAGTGTCTGTACTTGCAAATTCCACCAAGATAGGGCTCCATCCAGAAATAGCCCAGAAATGTAGGTGACTTGCTGGTTTGGTGCACATTTGCTCATGCGGAGAACAGATTCAGTCTTCTCGGCCCATCGAACAAAAGCGACAGCACCTCCGGTGCCATCAAAGTTGACAGGCTTGCAGTCTAAAAACTGCTTGTAGGTGCACCCTGCACATATGTTACAACATATGAATGGCATTAGCATCTTTGCTAGAGATATCCAATTAGATCATGGTATGTCTTAATGACTTAGTATTACCATGAGGTGGATTGTTGTTGCCATTGTTGTTTGAGCTGCTTCCACTGGGTCCTCCTTGCGAGGCGGCGTATTGCGCGATGGCAGCAACGATGACTTGTTGGAGTTCTGCCTCATTGGTAGGCATCGGCGTTTGACGTCTCGGCGGCATCTTCTAAAAGATGGGTTTACGTCGGTCAGGCCACAATAAAGATCCCATGTTATAATACGTACGCTTTATTATGATAGTAATAGTACATAACATCTCATGTTATAATCATATCAATCACACAACATCCCATGTTATAAAACATAAATAATCAATCAAAACATCACATATGATGAGAATACTTCGATTGCCATATATCGAGACCACATAGTAAGTGTACAGGTACATAACAGTGTCATACATCATCATCGACTAAGGGGCTACATCACCCTAGTCCAAAAGAATATCAAACCAGTGTCAATACATCCATATACATGTCACAAAAGTCAGAATCAAAATGCAGTCTCCAAAAATGCTGTGCAGTCAAAACAATCGCCGTCTTCTCACCAGCGTCTACCCATGCTGTACTAAGGATGCCCTAAACTGATGGTGGTGGAGGAGGGGGAAAATGGGTGTAGAACAAACATCGCAAATGGAGCCAGTCCTCCTCCATGGCTCTCTGGGTACGCAACCAAGAAGCAACCTGCTGCTCAAGTGCCAAAAGGCGTGCAGCATAGTCAGGTAACAATGGTCGAGGGTGCTGCGAAGAAGCAGGGTGGGTCTGACCCTGACACTGGCACGGCGGTGGCTGAGCTCTCTCAAGCTCCTGAATATGCCGCGTGAGTGCCTCCTGCTGGACAACAAACGACATCAGAACGTCCTCAATAGAATACCCCATATGGAAAGAATGGTAGGGGTCGGTCGGTGGCATAACAGAAGGTGACGTCCAGAGAAACGGCTCGCTGGCTGGATCAAAAGGTGGCACAAAGAATGGTGGTACAGGGGGAATAGCAGATGAAGACTGTGGCATAACTGGAATATATGTCGGCACATGTCCAAAGGGACGAGCCAAGGAACCCTCTCCAGGTCGAGCTGGAGGTGTGTACTGTGCAAATGAAAAAGAGAAATCAACGTGAAGTGCATCGGTGGTATGAGGAGGAATAGGTGGAAGCTCATCATCCGCAGGAATCCACCCATGCTGGGCGAGCTTATCTCGTGGGTCAATCTGTGCCTCAAAAAGTGCTCGATCAAACTGTACAGGCATAGGGTCAAGGTGGGGTGCAACAAGAGGGTCAGCTGGTATATCAGCGATAAGTGGGGGATCAACATGATCAGCAGCAATAACGTGGTCACCCTCCAGTGGTGGTGCATCAGCAGGGTGATCATCAATGGGTGGGTCAGCAATCACAGGATCAATAGGTATGCCAGCATGAGCAGGGTCATGCTCAAGCACTGGGTCAGGAGCAGCTACTGGCTCGAGGGCCATGGCAGGCTCGGGATCAACGAACTCCATATCAAAGTCTGCATGATCAGCGAATGCAGGGTCAACTGGGTCTACTGGGTCAACCATAGGCTGATCCAAGTGGATGAACTCTATCTCCTGGTCCGGGTCAAATCCAGGGGGAAAAACAGGGTCTGAATCCTCATCGAGGTCGTGATCGAAAGCAAATCTAGGAGCAGAGGCAGCAGATGATGCCCTGTCAGGATCTGAACCGTGTGAATAGTGCTGTGCGCTCCGAGTGTGTGACGGTGCGGAGGCCACAGAATCGAAGGAGTCTGGAGCGGGTGAGTGTGCAGGTGACTACTCAGCTGGAGCATCTGCGAGTAACAAAAGACCACCGTCAGCTAGAAGGGCCTCGCCCTCAACATCGTCCTCCAGGGGCTCATCATCAAATAGATCGACGTCGTCGTCATCGTCGGCGTCGAGGAGCATATCGTAAGCAGGATAAACGGCCAAAGGTATGGGAGCAGGGATCTCTACGAGTGGTAGGTACCCAGCAAAAGGACCATCAGTGGGCTCATCGACAGCGTCGGGCAGCGCAAAGGGCTGAAAGTCGTCCTCGTCTGTGCTGGTAACATCTGATGTGTGGACCTCGTGCTCTGAAGACTCTAAGTCGTCTGATACTATGGGTCTAGGGCCTGTGGTGTCCGAATCACCTGTGCCGGGCGAGTCCATGGTGTCTGTAACACAAACACAAATATGTACAAATAATCAATCATACAATCAGATAAGCACATTAGTCACCAAGTAAGCAATCAAATAATTCTCCTAGTCCCACTAGCCTCCCAGCCTCTCAGACTGCTCTTCCTAGTCCAACTAGCCAAATTCTCCCAGCCTCTCAGACTGCTCTCCCTAGTCCAACTAGCCAAATTCTCCCAGCCTCTCAGACTGCTCTCCCTAGTCCAACTAGCCAAATTCTCCCAGCCTCTCAGACTGCTCTCCCAAGTCCTACTAGGCAACTACCTCGGTCTCCTAGACCGAGCCTCGGTCCTCCAGGCCGAGCCTCAACCTCCCAGACTGAGCCTATAAATAATAAATAAATGTGCTCAACATTTGTTTGTAAAAAGTTTTGGATCTGGACTTGAGT
>JARYGA010012525.1:0-40062 GCA_030545235.1 Helianthus tuberosus | reverse complement strand
GAAATCCAATAAAGATCACATGGGATTTAGAAAGGATTTGGCAATCTTGGGGTGGGGCCATACTCTTGGGCCGTAGACATGGAGGAGGGGGGGGGGGGGGGTTAAATGTAAATTGATGGTAAGTGTAGGTTATTAGTGGAAGTTAAGTGTAATGTCTAGTGTTTTAAGTGTTTCTTGCATTATGTAGTATGTTTAAGTGTTCGGGAACCATAATTAACTCAGAAAAATAAAAAACAATGCTTCTACCAATATGTTGGTGTTTCGGGTAATGTCCGGTTGTTCGGTTAGATACCGGTTCATTAAAGTGTCAAGTTATTCCGTTTAGTGTTGTTTAAGTACCCTTTTGTGACACTTTTAATCCCGACACTTAGGAAAGCATACAGGACCATTTCGCCATATTTTTGTACATTACTAGCTTGTTAAAAAGCTGAATTTTGCTGAAATATGCAGAATTCGGCACTTTATGTGGGTTTTAGGCACTTCCCGGCACTAAAACTATCACTTATGAATGCAGTTTTGTGGTCCTTACTTCCCTACAGACTATACTAGTGTATCACTTGGTCTCTGGCTCATACTGGACCTCAAAATATTGTCTGTCTATGTACTGTACTTCGTCAGCATTTTTAGTTTGTCTGGTAATGGTGCCAATTCTGTTCCGTGTATCATTTGAACTATCTTGTGTTGCATGTAGCAACGATAAAAGCCTTGCAACAAGAAATGCCATTGTATGTATATAACAGTAATCAATAATTCATTTGTCTTGTAAACTAGATCATGCATAATTATTTAAGCACAGATTACTGTTCAACTAGTGTACGGAATGTACGGAAAAGTGACAGTTCTCACAGACTCCCTCCGTTAAAAGAATTTCGTCCCGATATTCAAGCGATGCCATCGGTCGCAGGGGGGGTTGTGAATCAAGTGTGGTCACTTATGTTTAAAATTTGTCTTCATGTTCCCATGTATCTCTGGGCCATGTTATGAGTTCTAATGTACTCAAGTAAATCAATTATGTATTTTCTGTGTTTTGTGGACTCTTGGTCCGCAACCTTAACAGGTTCTATAGTATTGTGGACTCTTGGTCCGAAACCTTAACAGGTTCTATAGTAATTTTGTCGTTTGTCATTGACGTGAATCTTATTTGTGGGAACTACGACTGTTCCTTGAGTCAGACTCCTTTAAAGACTAGACACATAGAATGTGTCGCGATCACTACGGATCTTTTTCTGGAAGTTTCAACTTGTGAACAATGGTTCCGATCCCTACATCGGGGATTCAACCTTTACGTTTTCCAAATCAGACCATGCCTTCTCTAGGCGAGGCTCCCAATTAAGTCATACTTCTTATTTCCAATTCCTACGATTTCCGCCGCTCATCGGCGCAATCTTTCTGTATTCCGCGGGCTGTCTTGATATGATCACATATCTGGACGATCTTGCCTCTAGTTTTTCCTGGGCCAACTCGGGCCAGTAGATTGTTTATCTCCAGTCTCCGTTCAACATGACGGGGATCGACTTATTATGTTCCATCTAAAGCTTCATACGAAGCGGTTTAAACGGCGGTGTGATAAATACTGTTGTAGGAAAACTCCACTGAGGGCCAGTGAGTGCTTCCAACTTTTCATCAAAGTTTATTACACAAGCACGTAACGTGTCCATACAGTCTGCATTGTTCAGTAGCTTAGTCCATCTTTGTTAATATTTAAGTTCTTAGGATCAACGGTGTGCTACAACCCTTGTGATCAGTAAAGATCGTGCAACGTTTTCTTTCAGGTAATGACGTCAAATTTGCGGCGCGCAATTACTGTATCTAGATCAAGGTTTCTTCTTATGATTCCTTAATCAATGTGCCGCGTATGCAATGCCGTGGTCTCGTTGCATTGACGAGCAATCGAGACTTTGTCGAGAAGCATCGCATAATTGCTACTCTAACTCCTTAGCTCTTGATTGCAGGATTGGCATGAATCTCGTTCTTATCCACCATGCATCCTAACGTTCTTACGAATACGAAATTCGTTTTTCGCCATCTTACCATACAACTGTTCTTTCTCTAAGAGTTGCAAGATAACTTGCAGCTGTTGCTCGTGACCTTCCTTGGTCGTTGGCCATATAAGAATGTAGTCAATAGTCATGATCTATTCAGGTATGACTTACACGTTTGATTCATGAGGTCCATGAATATTGTTGATGCATGTGTTAAGCCAAATGGTACGACAAGGAACTCGTAATGCTCGAAGCGAGTCCTAAAGATCGTTTTAGGGATAATTTCTTCGTGTATTTACAGTTGAGGACATCCTGTCCTCAAGTCGATCTTTGAGTGGTAACTAGGACTTTATGATTTGTCTGTTCATGTCATCAGTCCTTGGCAAAGGATTCTGATTCTCAATTCTCTGGGATTCATGCAAAATGGAAACTGTCAACTTTCTCTTTGTGTCCTTAACTAAGGATGTCATGTCCTAAATTTCCTTTGTTTAGTAGCCCTTGTAGTTATATCGGAGGCTCATGCTTCGCGGACGAAGCTAGTCGGTAAGGCGTCATTCAGTACTGGTGCCGCTCCTGGCATGAGGTTCATCTTGAACTTCTCTTGTCGTTGTGGGGGTATTTCTGGCAAGTCTTCAGAAAAGGCTTCTGGAACTTCTCCCGTCACGGGGATGTTTTCAGGCTCCGCAGTCTACTTGGAGGGGCTTCTGTGTCTCTTTGACCAGTGAGAGATGTCGCAGATCCGCTGCCTTGTGGGGTCTAGCACCCTGGCAACTATTGCAAGAAGGTTGTGTACTATAAATGTTTCATCATTCGCAAGAGGGATGCGACTGATTTTCTTATATCGAACGACTTCAGCTGTATACTTGGATATCCAATCCATGCTGACCATCATATCATGACTTCCCAAGTTATTGGTAACAGAAGGTTCCGGCCTCCTGAGTCCCCAGAATATAATCCTTAATTGCTTCGTTTGCTAAAACTAGCCTTCTATATGCCCATTTCTAAAGAATACGGGACGTCTATTTTACTCGAAACTAGGCCAAGCAGTTTCTTAAGTTTTAAGCATGCAAGGTTAAAGTTGATGCCAGTATTAATTAAAAATAGATGCATAGGATTGGTTAATAGGGAACGTACCCGTAACCGCATCTGGATCCTGGCGTGCTTCACGAGCTTTGATCGTGAAAACTCTTCCTTGCTTGTTTCTTCCTAGGGCAATCTTTTCCTAAAGTGCCCTGATTCACCACATTTGTAGCAACCTGGTACTCTACCTTTATTTCTTTTGTCTGGATCCTTTGCCCAACAGGCATCCTTGTTGTGTTCTTCTTTCCCACACTTTCCGCAGTTAGGCCTCAGTTGCATTCCCCGCACCTCGGCTTAGTCCCCGAGTAAACTTTACCACCAGCCTTATTAGTGGCTCCATCAGCCTTCCTGCCATGCGGCGGATTCACTTCCTTTTTTTTGTTTGCTTTAGAGCTTCCATAGCTGACTTGGGTGCCTATCTTTAGGTTTGAAGACTTCCTTTTCTTGTTGCCTGATGACTCCACATGAGTCTCTTTCTTGTTATCCTCAGATTCCGAGAATTTCCCCATGCGTAGAGCTTCTTCAGTAAGAGTGACACTCAGATCGATAGCCTCTGCGATGGTTGAGGGCTTTGAGGTAGTAACCATGCTCCTAATTTGAGGTGCAAGTCCCCAAATGAATCGTTCAACCCTCTTGAATTCCGGCTTGACTAAGTAGGGGACGACCCTAGATAAGTCGTGAAATCGCTGGACGTATTCAGGAATCTTCGGTCCGTCCATTTTCAAATTCCAGAACTCCACCTCAAGCTTCTGGATTTCACCCCTAGAACAATATTTCCTTTCCATCATTTCCTTGAGCTCGTCCCAGCTCAGTGTATAAGCAGCATCTGCACCAAGGGTCTGAACCTGAAGGTTCCACCAGGAGAGTGCGCCATCAAAAAACAACCCTGAGATATAGGTAACACTCTGCTGGGGCGAACAGTTACTCATTCTTATAACAGAGTCAGTCTTTTCTGTCCAACGAACAAACACAACGACACCTCCTGTGCCATCAAAGTTCAATGGCTTGCAGTCCAGGAATTGTTTATAGGTGCAGCCAATTGGAGGGTTAATTCCGGAAGTGCCACCGCTGTGTTTAGAGCGGAGGGCTTCATGTCGTGCAATTGCCTGTGAGATTCGTTCTTGAAGCTCGGCTTCTGTCCTTGGTAACGTACTGGTGTCTGTGTCGCGTCTGGGCGACATTCCTTTTCTGTCAAAAGGTATGAAGTAGGTTAGACAATATCCCATAATTGTCTATGAGGCACATAGCACCATAAGTAAACGTGTAATCACCCAATTTCACATGCATATATAATCAATGTATGAGCGAGGAAACAATTACTGAGCCTTCACATAGGCTTGCCAACTTGGCTTATTGTTTGAAATGGGAAAGATAGAATGAACTCGAGGCTACATCGCCTTGGTCATACAAGTTTCATGAAGTGGTAGAGTGTAACGTCACTGATTCTTTCTGAATGTTATCCATCTTCTCTTGCTTAAATATCGTTTTTCAAACATCTCATACACGGGTAGGTGTGTCAGACACGAAGTAGGCAAAGACATGCTTCCTACTTTATAGAGTGCTAGAGCACTGGTCTAGGTATTGTTCTACCATATGAAGGTGTGAACACCTAGATTTTATTTTTGTATTGCGATCATTAGCTTGGCCCGCAGAGTCCACCAGGATTTCCATGCACTACAAGTCGTTATTACGTGGGCCCCCGTAATAATAAATTGTCTTGCACAGTCATCCCAATTTTCTCTCGTCTAAGCAGATGATCAATCAAGGAGGGGACACTACTGTCCTTATGCCTCTGTCATGGAAAGGATCTTTGCGATGGTCCACGCGCTAACACTCGTTATCGTTACGCGCGAATAGGCACAATGATTAAATAAAATAGGAATAAGAAGAATTCCTAGTAGTTGGAGGGGCACCTTCAAGATGGGTACTTTTCTGGCCAAGTGTGTCGTCAATCTTGCTTCACAAAAGCCGCAGGGATCTCGTCCCGCTGTTTAAGAAGTTGTTCAAGGTTGCCGCCTCTGCCTCGCCGTCACTACCGTAGTCAGGCACCTTCACAATCGAGAGGGAAGAGCAGCCATCTCCTACGGAAGCAAGCTCAGAATCTCGTTTGGTAATCACTCTAGTCATTAGCTTTGCAAAGAACGCGAGGTTGATAGCTTCATCGTGCGAGTTACGTACATTAATAGGAGTTGGAGTTGAAAGTATCTTATTCACGTCAGTAATTATTCCGTACACATATTCGTATGTATTCATGTCAATATTTATTCCGTACACTTATTCGTATGTATGTATCGATAAACAAATATGTTACTTAGCATAACCAGGCATTTCGATGCATCATATCACATATAACTCTCGTTTTTGGGGGGTCATTTTTCTAGTTGTTGATTCACGACTGAGACACAAAAACACTACTTGGTACTGGTTATCACCAAGGGTGTATTTTATCTTTGGCAAGTCTAACTCGTGTAGACTATGCCTTAGTTGGCACCTTGTCTTGAGGGTATTCCCTACTAATGTCCTTGCCTTGTCTCTTCTTTGAAAATTGTTTGACTCATGGATCTTGACGCTTACGTGAATGCAATGAAAACCTTTTTGTAAAATGTTTTTGTGAGAGAACTCTAGTGATTGTAGTCTAGACTCGAGAAGGAATCCTAGTTCACTACAATCGAAGCTCTGATACCAAACTGTCACACCCTGACTTTTGCGGAAGCGTATGATGTGTGACTGGTTTAATATCATTGCATTCAATCGTAATAAACAACTACATGATCAAAACGATGTTCATCCATTCATAAAATTTGAGTATTACAAACACTGGTTATTCAAGTTTTTAAAACACAACCTTCGACTAGGTTACAAACCAACAAAAGTGGATGACATCTAAACTTGTAGTCTACTTCTAGTTACGACACCCGCGCCCAAGATCCATTCCTGTTACCAAAAATACAGGTAATTTTGGAAAAACATCAACAAAAGTTGAGCGAGTTCATGCGTCTTGTTTATGTACTGTAATTCTTGTAAATCTTTGAGAGACTCCTTCGTAAACAAGTATGAAAAGCGTGTATGAACATGAATGTTTTACAAGGACTTTAAGGCATGTGAGGACATAGGGAGCACTCGTAATGGCTCATACCCTTGTCGATTTTCCTCGAATGTGTCGATTAACCTCGACTGTGTCGATTTCCCTTGACTGTGTCGATTTCCCTCGACTGTGTCGATTACCACAGTCGAGTAACCTTGACTGTGTCGATTAACCTCGACTGGGACTCCGAAGCACTATTAGGTACTAGTTGTGACCATGAGTGGGGTTCGGCCGTACCCGTTAGATCTAACCCTCGTCCCTAATTATGTATTAATGGCATTTCTGTATTTAGTCTATGCTCACATGATCTAGTATTTCATAGGCATTTCATACCGTTTCAAGTATTCGTAACATGTATTTCACCCCCGAGAGTTATAAAACCAAAAACAGTTAAAGAAAAGGGGGAGCATGAACTCACTGTTTTGCGTCTTCAGTACTCGTAACTCAAGTCTCGTCAACAAACACGACTACCTACAATGTGTTAGGGTCTATTAGACGAGCGGGCCGTGTCTTGCCTTAGTATTCATGTTTTGAGTTACGTTTCCGTTATGTCTTTAACTTTATCCAAAGTTATATTACTTCTCAAGTATTTATTCTCGTATTTCCTTCCCAAGGATGGGAGTATTTCATACATGTATTCTGGTATTCTTGTATTTGTAGTTCCGAAATAATATATTTTCAAGTTTCACTTAGAAAATATATATAGACTCGTTTTGTCAAAAATAATGTATTGCCAAGAAGATATATATTTTTCTCAAAAATCATATATCTTCTAAATATTCTAAGAAAATATATTTCTTACTTCCAAAATTAATATATTTTCTCTTGGTCGAAAATACAATATTACTCTTGTAATATTTTCAAAAATCGTATTTTCATTTCTTGTATCCAAAACAATTATTTGCCAAAAATATACTTGTAATGGTATTTTTCGGAATATTTTATAAGCTACATTTTATCGTTCGGTTTCACAATATTAAGTGTGTAACTTAAATTTCATTCCTCGTAATTTTTGGTATTATTTTGGATTGTAAGTTCTTGGTATTTTTTTTTGTTAAGTCATATTATTTTAAATCCAAAAATAATATAGCTATACACAAGGTATACACATATTCACCCAAGTGTCTTTAATGTAAAATATATATTCTAAATACATATTCACCCATTTTTATTTACAAAAACCAACCTCCAATACTTGTATTTTTGTTACAAAAATTTATGGCAAAATTTATGTTATAAATCATAATTTAAAACATGCTTGTGAACACTTGTTTAGACAATATTTTCTAAGTGTTGGAATTTTTAGAAAATTTTGCCATAGTTTCCTTTGTAAATGGAGGTGTCCATGCTATTTAACATATCATTTTCTTTTTAAAAATTAACACATAATATTCAATCAATCACCCTTAAACAATGTTATACTTACCAAGTGCTAAAACTATACACTTTACATAACAACATGAACTTGATCTTTCACAAAAATGCGTAGTAACTTGGTAATGTTTTTAGTGGACTTAGTTATCTTCCAAAATATACTTACTTCTTGGTAAACTTCATTCTTGAAAAGATTTAGTGTTTACAACTTGTAAACACATCTTACAAAAATGTTTATTTATAACATCATCTTGTTTCACAAGTATTTCTACACTTGTTTTATCACTAAAAATAGTGCAAGTTTAGTAAAAACCATGATCTTTCAAAAATCACCTTTTTAAACTTGGTTCTTTTAGAAAAATCATTCACAAATCTTGGATCTATAGGTTTACTAGTTCACTTTGTTTATTACTTTACAAGAATCATTTTATTTTCAAGTTCATGTCTTTACTAGAAGATGATTATTTTATGTTGTTACATAATCATCTTCCTACTTGCTAGATTATGTGTTAAATCACCATCTAGCAAGCTTCATGTGATGATTAACATCATCACTTCAAGAAATCAACAAACAATTATCATTCATGCACTAAACAACATCATTTCGACAAGATTTCATCTTATGAAAGCTTTATGTTTATGATTCATGTGTATGTCCTTTAAGGTTCTAGTGATTCTCAACATAATATGTCTTTTAAGCAAGAAAAATAGAAGTAAACAAGGTTTAAGAGAGTCTTACTACTAGCTTCAAGCTAGGGAAGAACACTAGTTGATGATGAAGACAAAAGTGGTGGATAAAAGCTAATGAAAGAGGTCCTTGATGATCCGCAAACACCAAGCTTCCTATGTCACCTTCTTACACCTTGAGTTAACCTTGAAATGAATGGAAGTGTTTGAATGATGATGGTGGTGTGGGGAGAAGTTTCGGCCGAGAATGGGGGGTGCAAGGGAAGAAGATGAAATGTGTTTTGTGTGTGAGAGAATGAAGGCTAATGATCCATCTTATAACTTGTTTAGCTTATATCCAATGGTTCTTATGTTGGATAAGTACACAACAAGATCTAAAAGAAATCCAATCAAGATCACATGGGATTTAGAAAGGATTTGGCAATCTTGGGGTGGGGCCATACTCTTGGACCGTAGACATGGAGGAGGGGGGGGGGGGGTTAAATGTAAATTGATGGTAAGTGTAGGTTATTAGTGGAAGTTAAGTGTAATGTCTAGTGTTTTAAGTGTTTCTTGCATTATGTAGTATGTTTAAGTGTTCGGGAACCATAATTAGCTCAGAAAAATAAAAACAATGCTTCTAGCAATATGTTGGTGTTCCGGGTAATGTTCGGTTGTTCGGTTAGATACCGTTTCGTTAAAGTGTCAAGTTATTCCGTTTAGTGTTGTTTAAGTACCCTTTTGTGACACTTTTAATTCCCGACACTTAGGAAAGCATACAGGACCATTTCACCATATTTTTGCACATTACTAGCTTGTTAAAAAGCTGAATTTTGCTGAAATATGCAGAATTCTGCACTTTATGTGGGTTTTAGGCACTTCCCGGCACTTAAAGTATCACTTAGGAATGCAATTTTGTGGTCCTTACTTCCCTACACACTATACTAGTGTATCACTTGGTCTCTGGCTCATACTGGACCTCAAAATATTGTCTGTCTATGTACTGAACTTCGTCAGCATTTTTAGTTTGTCTGGTAATGGTGCCAATTCTGTTCTGTGTATCATTTGAACTATCTTGTGTTGCATGTAGCAACGATAAAAGCCTTGCAACATGAAATGCCATTGTATGTATATAACAGTAATCAATAATTCATTTGTCTTGTAAACTAGATCATGAACAATTATTTAAGCACAGATTACTGTTCAACTAGTGTACGAAATGTACGAAAAAGTGACAGTTGTCACAAAAGATTCCTAAGTCAACTACTAGCATCTGCGAGGGCTGTTTGTTTGGGAAAAATGCAAGGAAATCGTTTCCAAAACAAGAAACATGGCATGCATAGAAACCACTTCAACTAATCCACTCGGATATATGTGGACCGATGAGAACACTATCAATTGGAGGGTGTAAATATTTTATAACATTTATAGATGACCACTCAAGGAAGACATGGGTTTATTTTCTGAAACTGAAGTCGGATGCATTAAACTTCTTTAAAGTTTTTAAAGCATTTGCAGAAAATCAAGCCGGTTATAAAATAAAAACCATCCGAACAGACAGAGGAGGAGAATATTGCAGTCACGAGTTTCAAAACTATCTGAAAGAAAATGGGATTCATCATCAACTCACCACGAGTTACACTCCACAACAAAACGGGGTAGCCGAAAGAAAGAATAGAACACTCATGGAGCTAAGTAGAAGCATGTTAAGAAAGAAGAACTTGCCTCACTCATATTGGCAGAGGCTGTAGCCTGTGCAACATATCTGATAAACAAAGCTATTACCAAAAGTATACCGAACATCACCCCACAAGAAGCATGGAGTGGGAGAAAACCAAGTGTCGGACACATGAAAGTGTTTGGATGTGTGGCCTATGCTCATGTTCCAAAACAACATCGTGGAAAATTGGATGATAAAGTAGAAAAGGTGATATTCATCGGTTATAGTGAGAATAGCAAAGCTTACAAGCTATATAACCAAACGACGGGTAAAACAATTATTAGCAGAGATGTGGTGTTTGATGAAGAATAAGAGTGGAATGAATGCACTTCTCGAAAGGAAATCTCATGCATTGAACTGAATGATTCGGAAGAAGAAGTTCAACAACCAGATGCTACTGAACAAGATGTGAATGAGGAATCAGCAGAGAATAATCAAAAAGAAAATCCCTCAAGTGACAAAGAGATTGACAATACAGGCAATCAACATGAAGATGCAGAGTTATCCTCATCCTCCGAGAATGAAGAGTTGAGGACACGAAAGATTACGGACCTCTTACCGATACTCAGGTTGAGGAATTGTATGAAAGAGGACCAAATGTGCAGAATAATGTAGCAGATTTTGTTCTTTATGCTTATGCTGATCCGATAACATACAACGAAGTGTTTAAAGGTATCAAATGGAGGGAAGCCATGGATAGAGATATGCAATCTATACTGAAGAATGGAAATTGGGATCTGGTAGATCCACCTAAAAGTCAAAAACCTATTGGTGTGAAATGGATATATAAGACCAAGTACGATGAAAATAGGAATGTTAGTAAGTATAAGGCTCGACTCGTCGCTAAAGGATACAACCAAAAATATGGGGTTGATTATCAAGAAGTATTTGCTCCTGTAATAAGATTCGACACCGTCAGACTTGTCTTAGCACTGGCTGCACAACACGGATGGCACTTACATCAGATGGATGTAAAGACGACTTTCTTAAATGGAAGCTTAAAGGAAGAAGTATACACCGAACAGCCGGAAGGTTATGTTAAAAAAGGAGAAGAAAGAAATGTATGCTATCTAAAAAAGGCTCTCTACGGGTTGAAGCAGGCTCCAAGGGCTTGGTATAGCCGGATAGATGAATACTTTAGATCTCACGGGTTCAAGAAATGTATATATGAACATACCCTATTTACTAAGATTTCAAAACATTCCAGGATAATAGTCTGTTTATATGTGGATGATATCATCTTAGCAAGTGATTCTCTGACCATGATAGAGCAGTTGAAGGAATCCATGCAACGTGAGTTCGAAATGACGGACCTGGGTAATCTTCATTATTTCTTGGGGATGGAGGTCAAGTATGATAATGGAAACATTATGCTATCACAGCAAAAATACGCAAAGAATCTGTTAGCAAAGTTCAAAATGGAAAATTGTCATGAAATTTCAACTCCAATGGAGTATGGTCTCAAACACAAAGAAGACTTCGAGGATGAAGTGGACCAAAATATCTACCGAAGTATAGTTGGATGTCTTATGTATCTAACCAACACCAGGCCAGATATCTTATTCGTTGTCAACAAAATTAGTCAATTTATGGAGAGACCAAAAAGAAGTCATTGGGAGGCAGGAAAGAGAATACTAAGATACATCAAAGGAACAACGAATCATGGGATTATATACTCAAAAGGGAGTAAGGGAAAGTTAGTTGGTTACAGTGACAGTGACTATGCAGGCAGTATAGATGACAGCAAGAGCACATCCGGATATGTTTTTCACCTTGGATCAGGAGCAGTAGCTTGGCAGTCCAATAAACAAAAGGTGGTGGCACTATCTTCAACCGAAGCAGAATACATTGCTCTATCTCAAACTGGATGTCAAGCACTGTGGTTAAAAGGAATTCTCAATGAGCTTCAAATAAATACAGAATGTCCACCAACAATCCATTGTGACAATAAATCAACTATAAGTTTGGCCAAGGATCCAGTTTATCACGGAAAAAGCAAACACATAAGAATCAAGTATCATTTTATTCGAGAATTAATCAAGAATGATGAAGTGGAAGTTAGATTCTACACAACCAAGGAGCAGGCAGCAGACATACTCACCAAAGCACTGCAGTTAAAGGATTTCAATTGCGTTAAAGAAGCTCTGCATGTTGTCACAATCTAGCTTACGGGAGGGAATATTAGATGATGCAATATAAGCTAGATTCAAGAGACCGAATAACGTTTACAAGTTAGGCTATTATTATTATTATTATTTTAATATGTTAGTATAGTTTAGAGGCGGTTATGATTCCAACCGGTCATGTATATATGTAATATTCTGTCACACATTATCATTCACCAATTCTTATTCAAGAACATATTCATTCTTTTCTCTCGAACCCTAATATTCAAACACAGATTATAGATTCAATAGTAATACGGATTTTATTGTTCAAACACTTGAGCAAAAATATATAAAGCTACACTTGCCGTCACGCTCTTAATCACCTATTTTACATATGTTGTTTACAGTTCAAAGAACAATACAATTGTTTAAATGAAGAACATCTGAAAAATATTGGAAATCAAACACGGTCGGGAGTGTTCTCCGGTGGCGTTGGAGCCGACGCCACCTTCCCTCCACGCTCCGATCGGCTGTTTTCGGCAAACTTGAGACTTGCTTGGTGCATCCCTTTCTGTTTTTCCTCCTCGGTCCACTCGGAAACATAGTAATTCTCTTCACTACCTTTGACTATGTCTTGACTAGGAGGAAAGAACATGCTCCCCCATTGTGGGAAGTGGGCAAAACTCACAGGAATTGTACAACATATGATCATGATACCCATGTATGTCAACCCGTGTTCCGTTGAGAAAGATGCATTGGCAAAGAATAGCAATTGTGTTAGCCCTGATCCGAAGTTGCCACCCGCCCCAGCCATTCCGGATATGATACCAAGTGATCTGCGGGAAATGAAAGGAATGATGCCGAATGTTGCTCCGCATGCGGCCTGTGCTCCGATGGAAAAGAGCATCATAAATGTGATGGCTAATGGCAACGAGCCGACTAGACCGAGGCAGAGGCAGCACACACCACCCGCGGTTTGAAGGAGCCATAGGTTCCAAAGGCGACCTCGCATTCCAAATCGTTTTGCCATGTAGTCGGATGTGAACCCTCCAAAGGGACGCGCTAGAAGGTTTGCCATCCCAAAGCAGGCCGCAATGATTCCGGCAAGGTGAAGTTTTAGGTCAAATCTGTGATTATAAACAACACAAAACACGTGTTATTTTTATTTGTACGTCAACTAATTTACATTTTATGCAATTTTTATTTGTATGACAACTAATTTACATATGTTATCCATTATTAATATTAATAATGAAAGTATCAATTTCACAGTTCTCTCTCTATATATATAGGGGATCGCTAAAATGAGAACCACCTCCAGTTATGAGAACCATGAGAACCACTTTATAGCCTTTAGATCAACTTGATGGATGGATGAGATTAAAAGTAACAAAAACTAATATTAAATAAAATTTGTCTTATTATGTCTTTTATATTTTAATAAAAAAGGGTAGATTGATAAAATAACTCTTTTTTGTCTTTTTCACTTTATTATTTTTTAATTACCTTTTTTTTTTATATTACTTTTTAGTTTTATTATATTACTTTTTATTTTTTAAAAAGATTTCTTTATTAAACAAAAATTTTGAAAATCATATTTTTTATATAAAAAAAATTTATGCGCGTTTTTTTACCACCCGTTTTTTACGCGCGTTTTTTTACGACCCGTTTTACGCTCCGTTTTTTCACGCCGATTTTGCGACCGTAGTTTTTAAGTGCCGTTTTTAGGCCCGGTTTTAGGCGCCGTTTTTTGCCGCGCCGTTTTTTACGTCACGTTTTTTACAAGCCGTCCCGTTTTAGCGCGCCGTTTTAGCGTCACGTTTTTTTACAAGCCGTCCCGTTTTTTGTCGTCCCGTTTTAGCCGTCCCGTTTTTTACCGTCCCGTTTTTTGCCGTCCCGTTTTAGCCGTCTCGTTTTTTTACAAGCCGTCCCGTTTTTTGCCGCGCCGTTTTTTACGTCACGTTTTTTACAAGCCGTCCCGTTTTTTGCGCCCCATTTTTTACGTCCCGTTTTTTTCGCCCCATTATTTACGTCACGTTTTTTGCCGCGCCGTTTTTAGCGTCACGTTTTTTTACAAGCCGTCCCGTTTTTTGCCGTCCCGATTTAGCCGTCCCGTTTTATTGCCGTCCCGTTTTTTGCCGTCCCGTTTTAGCCGTCCCGTTTTCTGCCGTCCCGTTTTAGCCGTCCCGTTTTTTTACAAGCCGTCCCGTTTTACGCGTCGGTTTTTTACGTTTTACGTGTCGGTTTTTTACGTTTTACGTGTCGGTTTTTTACGTCTTACGCGTCGGTTTTTTACATTTTACGCCCCGTTTTTTTACGTTTTACGCGTCGGTTTTTTACGTTTTACGCGTCGGTTTTTTACGTTTACGCGTCGGTTTTTTACGTTTTACGCCCCGGTTTTTTACGTTAACGTTTTTTACGTCCCGTTTTAACGCGGCGTTTTTTACGTCCCGTTTTAACGCGGCGTTTTTTAAGTCCCGTTTTATTTACGTTTTACGTTTTACGAAAAACTTTTTACGTTTTATGTTTTACGTAAAACTTTTTACGTTTTACGTTTTACGAAAAACCTTTTACCTTTTACGTTTTTACGCGTCGCTTTTTAACGCGTCGTTTTTTAACACGCCGCTTTTACGGCCGACTTTTTACGTTAAAAAGTTTACGTTTTTTGTTAAAAAATTTACGTTTTACGTTAAAAAGGTTTACGTTTTACGTTAAAAAATTTACGTTTTACGTTAAAAAGTTTACGTTTTACGTTAAAAAGTTTACGTTTTATGTTTTTACGTTTTACGTTAAAATATTTACGTTTTACTTTAAAAACTTTACATTTTTACATTAAAAAGTTTACGTTTTACGTTAAAAGTTTACGTTTGACGTTAAAAAATGTATGTTTTACGTATTACGTTAATTTTTTTAATCTTTTTACGTTTTACATTAAACTTTATTACGTTTTACGTTTTAAACTTTTTACGTAAAACTGTTTTAAGCGTTGTTTTTTACGTTTTACAACTTACGCACCGTTTTTTAAGCGTTTTACGTAAAACTTTTTAAACTTTTTACGTTTTACGTTTCACGTAAAACTCTTTACGTTTTACGTTAAAAAGTTTACGGTTTAGATTAAAAAGTTTACGGTTTACAATAAAAAGTTTACGGTTTAAAAAATTTACGTTTTACGTTAAAAAGTTTACGGTTTTGGCACTTTTTTCAAAAAAAACTACACAAAAACGAACACACCCAAAAATCGCAACTCGGTAGATGTCTCAGATAGATTGTTATCATCATCGACTGGGAAAAAAAATTAAAAAACAACAAAAATCAAAAACAATGATCGGATTCTTGAAAAAAACGGGGCTTGGCTCAGATTTTTTCAATAATCAGAGGCTGCAAAGTGGGGTTGCAGGTTCAAAAATCTACCATCCACCAACCGTGCCGCGCCATCGTCAACAAAATATACGTTTTTTTTTTTTCATCATCACCGCCCAAATTCACTGGTCGAAATCTACCAAAAAGCACCAGATTCAACCGAATAAAACCCAGCACCAGATTCAACTGAATCAAACCCATATCGAAACAGATCAAACCCACATATCCAAAATTTCCACAAAACAGAACAAACCCACCAAAACTGTCAACTTTACTTTCGTCTTTTACAGCATTCCGATATCACATCCGATCAAATTGGGCCACCTATGAAACATTATTTGCAATTATATATTGAAGCTTCGTGGAAAACACTTTTGAAAAGCATCTACAAAAAATATTTGAAGAGTGGGTAGTGGCTGCACTAATTGATGAGTGGAATTCATTTGATATTTTAATTACAGAACATAAAAAACAGATTCAAACCCAGATTCAAAAACATAACATCAAAAACAAACCATGAGCATCATCGTAAAATAAACCATCAACAAAAACACTTACCCACCGACGCACCATCGCCCCTGAAACCACCGACGCCGTTCTCCGCCACCGCCTATCGCCGCCGTCCCCTCGCTACGGTCAACACCACCACCTCAACATCAAATCGGAGCTCACTACCCCTAAATCGGAGCTTGGAATTGTTCCCCCATCTCATTTCAGTCCCCCCATCTCGGTGAACAGTGGTTGGGGTTTTGTGACAGTTGGGTGGTGGTGATTACTGTTGAGACGGAAGGGGGGGGGGGGTGTTTTGGCTGGTGGTTGCTGGAAACATGGTGGTTGCCGGAAACATGGTGTTCGAAGGTCGTCGGTCTTCATCTTCATCCCAGATGAAGAACACAAAAAGAAAATGGAATTTTCCAAATGTTCAAATGAAGAGAGATGTTGGAACAATATACAGATTAATTGAGGAGAGAGAGATGACATGTGAGAGGTGAAAGGAAAGTCAGACTTTAATTGAGGAGAGAGAGAGAGAGAGAGATAAGACATTTGAAGTAAATGACTAATATACCCTTTGAGATGTTAAAATCTGATTGGTTGAGAGTGGTTCTCATGGTTCTCATAACTGGAGGTGGTTCTTATTCTAGCGGCTCCCTATATATATATATATATGTATATATATAATTTAATTGACAAATTTACTTTAGGCATAACTAAATGGTAATTTTCTTGTAATAAAATTCTAATGAAATAGAAAACAAACTAGTATACCTGTCGTAGAAGTATTCAGCAATCACATTATCAATTGTTAACTCAACACCCATTGAGTAACCATAGAGAAGAACAAAGATCCATGTCCTATAGTTTGTCACAGCATACCATAAAACCTGTCAAAAGTTAAGACAAATTAGACATAATAAAGTGCTGAATTGAAAACCCTAATTAGACATAAATAAACTGATGAATTGAGAACCCTAATTAGGTATGAAAAAGCTAGCTAGCTAGTGTACCTTGCCGAATTTATCTTTAGTCACATCACCTTTCTTCTGAAGGGCACCAAGGTTACCATCAGGCAAATCTTGACCAAGAGTCAACACCAATATGCCCATAATCACATTAAACCACCCCGGTATGAAAAATGCAATCCTCCACGCCGTGAACGGAGTCGCGCCCGCCTTCTTGATGATCTCAAACAAGACCGGCATAAGGAGCTGCGTCGCCCCGCCTCCCATGTTTCCCCACCCGGCCGCAGTTCCATTCACGAGCCCGATAATCTTGCTGTTAAACATGGTACTCATCCAGTACTGGCATGACACAAAGGTAGCTAAAGAGAACCCGATCATGAACCTAACGGCTATGTAGCCGCTAGCATCGCTAACAAATGACATGCAAAAGATCGTGGGTGCAGACAACATGATGAGGAAGGCGCAGCCATAGCGAGGTCCCAACAAGTCACAGACCGCGCCCATGGCTAGCCTGGAGAAAATGCTACCAGAAACAGAAGCAACTCCAGCGTTCCCTATGTCGGCTTTCGTAAGATCGAGGTTGTCGCGGATGATGGGCACCAGCGGAGCGGCCGCAAAGGTGGAGACGAAGGTGGCGAAGAATGATATCCATGAGAGGTGGAAAGTTCTCATGTGAGGGTTTGCAAATGAGAAGAGTTTAAAGACGGTTGCCTTGTGTTCAGAGTCCACGGGCAGGTCGAATTTCGCGGTGCGATCAGTGTGCACCATTTGGGAGGCGACTGAGAAGGCTAATACCGGTTCTCGGCCGGTGACTCCATGCATTGAAGTTCCGGGAGAACCTTCTATCTCAGGCATTGTTTTTAAATGTTTAGGCTGTGTTGGTGATATGTTTTAGAGGTCACTAGGATGTGTTTATATAGGCAATGTTTAGAATCTAATAATGCAAGTAGATATTGCCGAAAGGTTGTGGATACTTTTTTAAGGAATCTACTTGCCGCATACAATGAAGATGTCAGCATTTTGGCTTATGGGATCTTCTAAAAGATACTTACCACATGCAACATGTTAGTCAAACCAATTATATTAGATATCCTATCATGTTAGCATTTTGGCTTATAAGTTCGGGTCCAATGCTTCTCTTACCGTCATCGTTTTCGCCTAGATCAGTCGCCAGCATTTGCTGTCGACCAAAGATTTTTTTTTTCGTTTTGTGTTTTTTCCCTTAGGGGGGAGGGGTGGTTCACTAGTGATAGAAACTATCACTCACATTGTCCAATAAAATCGTGCCATGTCAGCAACCAATATTTCATCACTAGTGATGGAATTATATCACTCCCAAATTTTTTTAATTTTCATTAAAAAAAAAAAACCTACATATTTCGTGTGTTGTATATAAATACAAAGTATTTAGTGTGTGTGGAGATTCCCCTTTATCCAAATTGCATATGACAGTGCAGAGCATTAATTGCAGAGCCATCCAAATGTTCAGAAGTTCAACGCGTAATGTGTACAACGCGTTTTGTTTATAACGCGTTTTTAAACCACCGGCGGCGGTGTTCCGTGAACTTTCAACGCGTTTTGGGGTGGCATAACGGACCACCCCGTCCCCCCTTATCATCTGACAAGATTGTGTTTAATTTAAAATCACTAACATATTCATTGTAATTGTAATTGTTTGCTTTGGTCTCAGCGTTCCAAACTCGGCTCGATCTGACTTTATATATAAGTGAGTATTATAGATAATATATTATATGTTCGTTGTAATTAATTTTACCTTTGCTCGACTAAATCCAGAAGGGTTAAGTTGGCCATTATGCACAATCGAACCAAGCCATGAAGCTCTGGAGTAATATTCCTCACAACGACGCTAACAATACAAAGAGGGTTTCGAACCTGTGTCTATCTCCATCTTTAGTAATGGTACTTCAACTTGGCCCCTTGTTTTTTTTTCTAATATTTTGGAATTGTGTAGATATATAATTAACAAACATTATAAAAACTACATGACGAACGCAGTAATCTGATCTAATGTTGTTAAATAATGTAGAATTTATAATATTTAAAGTATTAGAATATACTAAAGCCAAATTCAACTCACTTTATTCATATTTATTGATCAAATACTGTATCAATATTTACGAGAACCGATTTGTAAATCTTTCTACACGTTATCATATCGGGATTTTGTGTAAAAACCACCCTTTTTAAATTTCCTAAACAAATTGTCGATCTTTAATTAAAAAAAAAATTAAAAAATTCCTCCCCTCTCCCTCTTGAGATATCTAGATATGAGACAGCTAAAGTCAACCAGCAGCAAAATATCTACATTATTTACAGAAAATTTGGACCACAATGTTAAGAATAAAGAAATGGCTGAAATGATATGAATGAGCTGACTTTTCAGATATAAATCATATAATACTTTCATTATTTTCTTGTCCTCGTCACGGTAGGTATCCGTATGTTCGTACTTTTACAGTTGATATTATATAATTTGAGCTTACAAGATATGAAAGTAATCCGAACCCAAGAGGCAAGAACCAATAGGGTTTTCGGTTTCTATTAATTTTGTCATCCATTTTAGGAATTTTAATATCGTCGGTCATTTGTATATATAGTTCGAGCATAAAAGCAAAACATGGTTAGGAGGATACCCATATTAGATTTACTGAGGAAGCCACAAATGATATTTTCATATTATAATGCTGATATATTAATTTACTAACTAGGTGATGCCCGCCCGCATTGCGGGGCGATAGTCGAATAATTCTTAACCAAGTAAAAAAACAGTACTATAGTTTTGCTAGAAAAAAAAGTAAAAATAGTGTTAGGCAGCTCCTTGGCACGATTTTTAGTTGGGGGCAAAGTCATATTTTTATTTTTTATTTGGGGGGAAATTAAACTTTTTTCCCGAGAGTAAAATCCTAATTTTTAGCTAGGGGAAAACCATATTTTTATTTTGCACCGGGGGAAAACGTAATTTTGAATTGAGAGTGATATCGTAATTTTGAACCGAGGGGAAAATCGTAAATTTTAGCTGGGGCAAAAGCATAATTTTATTTTGAATTGGGGCAAAGACGTAATTTTAAACTTGGGGACAAAACCGTAATTTTAAAGTGGGTATAAAATAATAAACTAGTGTAAAATCGTAATTTTTAGCCAGGGGAAAAACATATATTTATTTTGAACTAGGGCGAAAACGTAATTTTGGCTGAGGGTAAAAGCGTAATTTTTTTTACCGAGGGCGAAATCGTATTTTTTAACTCGGGGCAAAAGGGTAAATTTATTTTGAAGTTGGGGCAAAACCGTCTTTTTTAAGTGGGGGTACTTTTAAAGTGGGTATAAAGTAATAAACTGGTTGGTCTAATGGGTATATTGCTCGCCGCCCATTTGAACCAATGGTAGGGAAACACTATTCCGGGGCAAAAAAACGTAACTTTAAAGTGTGTATAAAATAATAAACTGATTGGTTCAATGGGGGAGAGCTGGCCGCCCATTTAAACCAATGACAGGGAGATACTATTCCCTGTCATGTTCTTTCTATATGTTGAAAACTAGTTTTTGCCCTGCCAGCGTTGCGGGTCAATAAGCCGAAAATTTCTCTCTCATAACATGTATGTCTGTGTTTCGGTTACTTGTACATACTACTCATAACACGATTTCAAAAAAAAAAAAATTACATCGAGTCAAACAATTAAAACAAAAACACTACCATACTTTTACTAAAAAATAATTGAAACGATAGAAAGACTATAATTTTAAACTGGAAGCAAAGTTGTAATTTTTCAGGATAGATAAATGAGCATGTACCAGACAGCTTGGACGAATAAAAATTACACCTATGCCCGCCCGTGTTGCGGGGCGTTAAATCGAATATTTCTTAGTTACATAACATGTATGCATGTATTTAGGTTACTTGTACATACTACTTATAACACGATCTAAAAAAATATATCGAGATAACCAATTTAACGAATACAGTACCATAGTTTTGCTAAAAAAAATTAAAACAATATCAGGTCTGTAATTTTGAGCTGGGGTAAATACTAATTTGTCAGGACCAATGAGCGAGTGTTAGACAACTGCATGACACAATAAAAGTTACATTGAATCAACCAAGCAAAATAAAACAGTACTATAGTTTTGCAAAAAAAAAAAGTAAAACGATGGCAGAATCATAATTTTTAACTGGGGGGAAATCGTAATTTTTGAAATGGTAGCAAAATCATAATTTTGAAGAGGTGGCAAAATCGTAAAAATATTTTGAACTGTGGGCGAAATCATATTTTTAAACTGAGGGCAAAATCATAATTTTGAGCTATGGGAAAAACATAATTTTATTTTGAACTGTGGGCAAAAACGTAAATTTGAGTTGGGGTCAAAATCGTAATTTTGAGCTAGCAGCAAAAACATATATTTATTTGAACGGGGGGCGAAAACCTAATTTTCAATGGAGGGCGAAACCGTATATTTAAACTGGGAATAGAATTAGAAATGGGTTTTTGAACTGAGGGCAAAAGCGTAAATTTTGAGCCAGGGCAAAAATATAATTTTATTTTAAACTAGAGACAAAAACGTAATTTTAAATAAATAACGAAACTGTAATTTTAAGCTAAGAATAAAATAAATTAAAATTTGATTTGGTAGCTTACTGGCACTATTCCTCTAACTTTTTTTTTATATCTAGAATAATAATAATATGTAAGATATAAACTTATGTACGGTCAAACTAAACACACGTCGTCACCTGCCCTAAAGAATTACTAAATCACAACTTACGTGAAGACAGTTAACACTTATGAAAGCCATATGAATTTTAGAAAACAAAACAAGTTGAATTTGGAAAGCACTTGTATGTGAAATAACAAATTTTTAAATTGACTTTTCTCGCTCAAATGCATCATCTATGAAAAAGTCTTGGGCCAATCACTTATACCAAGGGTTCACTTACATTGTTGATCTTATATATACTCACTTTCATTTAGTAAAAATTGGTCACTATAAGGATGTAGGATATATATCAAACTTTGGTAGATCTTCCAAAACCCACCTCACCCTTAAATCATCTATTTCCCCAACTCTCCAAACTTCAAATATTAGAGGATGGTGAGCTTAGCCTATAAAGTGTGGTTTTTTATAAGAAGTGTTAACGTGAGCTATTAGATTAAAATAATAAATAAGTGGGATCAAAATGGGTGTCAAAATTATAATATGTGTTTTACTTAGATTGATAGATATTTTTTGATTAAGGGTATAAATGTAAGAATCATTTCAAAACTATAAATAATTGCAGAACTTATAATAAACAATCATTCTACTAATATCTTTTTATATTTAACATTGTTTAATGGTATTTTTTTATCATTTATTATGATTCCATACGTGTTAAGAGTAGTTTTATCATTTTTTCATATCTAATTTTATAATTACATATATGTAAATTAATTCATTTACACATATGTAAACTAGTTCCTTTACACATATGTAAATTAGTTATTACACATAAATAATCTGATTTTTCATATATGTAATCATATAAATATATATAATATATCCTTAAATAATGTTAAATATAAAAATATATAAATAAAATAATTGTTTATTAGTGGTTCTGAAAATTCTGTAATATTTAGAGTTCTGAAATGAACTCAACCAGGTAAATTCAACATGTTTTAAATTTAGAAACTCACATGCAAGTTCTCATCGCTTTTCTTAAACGGCAATAACTTTTTATACGTCACTTTTTTTAATTATACCATTATAACGAGTGCTTTTTTATCTTCATTATGTGAGTACCACACACACACACACACACACACATATATAGAGTGGGGTTCTAGAGTAAACACTAGTGTATTTGCGAACTGAGTGAACAAACCTTGGCCATTGATCTACACGCGTGTATGGCCAGGTCTCATCATCAAATCGTAAAATACACTAGTGTATTTCAACATCAAATCCTTGCCATTGATCTACACACGTGTATGACTAGAATTAGTTCACTCAGTTCGCAAGCTACCCTAGTGTTCACTCTTGAACCTAATCATATATATATATATATATATATATATATATATATATGCAAGTAACAACAATATATTTACTATAATTGAAGAATTGTCTAATTTACTCTTATACGATTTACCATAATTATTAAATATTGCCTATAGAAGTTTTAGACTTTGTAGTCAACCCTTACCTATAGAAGGGTATCTTATATATGTGTGTGTATGAGAGAGAGAGAGAGAGTATGATTTAGGGGTAATTATATCTCCTTACGAAATTGAAAGTATTCAACATACCCATATAAAACTAAAAATATAATATATGTCCTTACCAAGTAGCTAAAATATCATTTATAGCTAATTCGTTAAATACACTTCAAGAAATGACTATTTTACCTTTATTTTTCTAATTAGATGGAAATAAAAAAGAGAAGGTCAGCAAATGTTGGTCGATGTTTAACTCCTCGTCCATCTGGAAGTGGAGATGGAAAAGACAACTCATTGAACCGAATGAAGTTGCGGAACTGGGTCAGCTTACAAGTATTCACAACCAACAGAGGCTGAATGATGAGACGGATAAATGGGTCCAGAAGGGTTCTACAGGGTCTGAATTTTCGATAAAGATGGCCTGGGCAGGAATTGACCATGTTTACTGCGGTTCGTTTGACAGCCTCTTGTTTTATTGGATAAAGATAGCTCCACCAAAGGTGAATCACTTTGTATCGTGAGCTATCGGAAGTAGGATTCCCACAAAATCTGCTCAGGCTCACCTAGGTAAGACTCTTTAAAACACACTCCGCTCTTTCTGCCAAAACTCTTGTGAAGAATCGGATCATTTGTTGATTGGGTGCCCCATCACGAAATCTATCGGCTCGGAGGTTTTTAGGTGGCTGAAGATTGGATCGCATACACATTGTCAATGCATAAATGAGATGGTAAAAGGTATAAAAGAAGATGTTAAACACCCGAGCATTAGAAAGCTGACACTCATAGTCGTTTACCACCACATTGTGGAAAGTCTGGCTGAGCCGAAGTGATCTCATCTTTAACAACAAGGTAGCTCAGCTGAAGAGAACTATTGATGACATTAAGGAAATGACGTTACTGTGGATTTCGAACAGAACGAAGCTTTGGAGAAAGTGACAGGCTTCCAGTTTCAAGGATGTGTAAGGCTCTTGGTTTTGGGTGTATGCTTGTTAGGGGTTTTCTTTCTTTCTTAGTCGTTTTCCTTTATGTTTTTTGTACTGTTTTATGTTGCGTTTTTTCTACCATGTATCATTTTTTGTTCCCAACACCTTGTTGGGGTCGGTTGATTGAATAAAGACTTCTTTCCCTTTTCAAAAAAAATTGTTAGAGATGGCAAGAATAAAATTGCCATAAATTAAAAGCTTATTAAAGAAGGGCATATTTGGTATTTTTAAAGTTTGGTCAGCTATATATGAAATTTAAAATGTTTGTAGGGAAATATATATGTATACTATCCAAATTTATGAATCGGGCTTCCTAGCTATCTAAAATGGAACACAAAACTCATATATCCTTGTTGTGGTAATAAATACTAGCCTGAGTTTTGGTAGCTACTAAATTTAACTCGTACTTGATAATATGATCCGCTTAACTAATGGACTTAGCTAATAGCTCGATCAAGCTAACGCAATCAGCTAAAGTTTATCGCCAAACCTTGATTGGTAGAAACATAACTTGGTTAATAGATATTTTGTTGATTCATGACTTCGGAACTTCCCACTTTTTACTGCTAGATCTTCTAAATTGGTGAGTTCGACTAACTTAAAACTTGAGCTTCTAAGCTGATGTTAAGGACTAGAAGATGTTAGAGGTCTTTTTGATGAGCCAAATGCTTAAAAATGAAGGCTCAATTGGAATAGCATTGAATGTGTGGGTTAATGGTCACTCATGTAACAGCCCAGCGTAACCGCACCATGATATTGTCCACTATGGCCGGGACGAACCACCCCTCACGGATTTAAAACACGTCATGATGGTGAAGGTATCAAGCCCCTATAAGGAAGCATTCGTTCCCCTTCACAACCAATGTGGGTTGTTACAATCCACCCTCCTTACGGGGCCTAGCGTCCTCGCTGGCACACCAGTCCGGTCCCTTGCTCTGATACCTCGATCCCATTTTTCCGTTTTACACATTGGGTGCAACATGTACGCTATATTACAAATTCACTTACTCACGATTAAGCTTGTTTACATACATACTCTATCCGTAAAAAACATGATACTTGTTATATTCTTGTTATTACATGTTATTCTCATTAACTTAACAATTATAGCGCTATAGGATTAACGCACTGCCCGTATTCTTGTGGTATTGTTAAGTAAACTATTTTACAATCTTGTCGTTTCGGAGACAATGGTATGCACGATTGCGGTACACTTTGGTTTGACTTATAGTTAACACATGCTAGTATGTTAGTAACAATGTATGCAATTTACCATGTTGGATATGAGACAACTTTTACTCACCATTATACTATGTAATTAACCTTGTATACTCGCCAACTTTTTGTTGATTATTATTTTAATACATGTTGCAGGAAACTAGTTGATGCCGATGAACAATATTATTTAGGGTAGATTAGAAACACACCTAGATTTAACTTTATGTACTTTGTTCCATGTCGTTTCATTACTTGCAACTTGTTGTATTTCCCTTTCAAGACAATGTATTAACATTCTAGTGTCAATAAAATTTGAATCATTAAGTACTGTCACAATTAGTGTTATGAAGTCTCTGTAATCTCTTTTTCGTCTCACTCTAATGTATCCGCCATCGGTTAGGGTATGACAACTCATGTTTATCATGTTAGAGTTCCATAACAATTAAGGTATAGCATATGCCATGAGTGTATACTCATCCCCATAGCCATTAGATTAATGGAACATGGATCATTTATTTTAATTAGGCCCAATAAGTTATAAGGGTTAATTTTTTTTAGATAGATTGCCCAATAATTTTTTAGGTTTTAGCATTTTATAAAGAGTGTCTAGTATTTTTGGCGGTTTAATATTTTTCAATATATATATATATAGGGTGGGGTTCCGCTACAAAGTCTATTTTTCCTACAAAGTGTACAAAGTCTTAAAACACCACAATTTAAGCCATAAAACACACTCAAAACCCACAAATAACATAGTGAAGATCACTAAAACACAATATCCAAACCCTAACATTCCTTAAAAACTTCAAACACACCATCGTACAACTATGAATATAAAACACAGTATGATAATAAACGTAAAACACACTAATGTTAGTCATTCGATAATTAAAGCCTTATCATTCAAAACACAACACAAAACCCACAAATATGGTGTTTTAGTAACCTCCACTATGTTATTTGTGGGTTTTGAGTGTGTTTAATATTTGACATTATGGTGTTTTATGACTTTGTACACTTTGTAGGAAAAATGGACTTTGTAGCCAACTCCCACCCTATATATATATATATATATATATATATATAGGGTCAGGATTTAGAGAAAACGGTGGAAAGTGTGAGAATGATGAGAACGCTTATGGATCGTCCGATTAAAACAATCTAAGGACTAGATTGGCGCGATGGCGTTTTCATAAATAACACGAATTCTATTAAGTGGACACTCTTCATTAAGGGTAAAAGGGTCTTTACACTTCTATACCAAAACGCCAAACTAATGAATAAAACGCCATTACAGACAAAAACACATCCCTATATAAACAAAACATCTCAGACATAAAAACACACCCCCTCCGAACCTGAAACGTCATATTTTCTACTATATACCATTCATATTACAAACGCCAAAATCCACAAAACATCAAAAACACCTACTCAAAACGCCATATTTTACTATATACCAATCATCTTAGAAAACGCCAAAACATTCAAACATCAAAGATTCCAAAAAATCGACGTTTCTTTCAGATACACTATTTTCTTGTATATTCAATATTATTCTACGGGAAGTTTTGGAGAATGCATTCTTCCATGAGGTGTTGTGACTAAATTAAAATTTTGTTGCATGAGATGGACAAATCATAAACAAAAAGATGCTGGTGTCAGACTTATGTTATTTTTTGTGTTTTGTTATTGATGAATATTATAATGGCATGAAAAGACGAATGACACTGATGAGTGGTTTGAAGATACATATTCAAACAAAAAACTCATGTCATTTTGTCTTTCCAAACGGCCACAAAAACACAAGCAAGACAAAGCCAAACCGCCAGTGAACATGTTTCAAAGAAGAAAGAGACTGATGACAGTGAATATTTGGAAGATGAATTGATTCTATTTTTATTTTTTTAATTTTCTTTTTCTATTGTTTGTTATGTATTTTTCAACTTAGAATAAAAAAAATACATTATATTAATAAAACGCCAAACTGTAACACCCCGAAAATATAAATCTTTTATTATAAATACAATGTAGGCTAATAAACAAAATGAACTAACTAGGAATAAAAATAATCTAGTCAGAGGAAAGCCTTGTAGTAACATGTTAGTGGGTTAAAACACCTAAAATAAAAACCTGATAATAGTTGGGGGACCAAAGGTGTTAAAATTGAAACAAATTATATTAAAAACAAATTTTAAACACCAAACACATACTTGTGTGTGTGCTGGGTTCGATCAAACACAGAGGGGGGCGACCAAGACTCCTCCAAACCCTAGTTCTTGTTATTTGATCAAAATTGAAGGCCAAATTCCGTTCCAAATCAAAATCCAAGCATAGAATAGTGATCTCCTAAGTGAAGGGATCATAAGGTATGTGAAATTTCATTGAATGATTCCATCTAAAATTCTGAATGAATACTTGAAATTCGAAATTAGTGTTGCATGATTGTTTTATGGATGAATTTGGAATGAAATAGTGTCTAGGAATAAACCCTAGTCATTATATTGTTGAAATTATGCTCATTACTTGTGAATTCCATGATCACCAATGTTGGTGATTAGTGGGTTTTGTAAAAGCATGTTAAACACTAGGATTATAGTTATCATTCTAGTGTATTTTGAACCCTATGAAATAAATTCAGATTTGTTAATGTGAAAATTTGATATGCACATGCCTAATTGATGTTAATCTTGGCTAAATAACAAGCTATGAACTTGATTGTGAATTGTGTAAAATTATGCTCTTAAGGTGTTTGTAAAAATGCCTTAAAGAAAGCTAAATATTGGAAAATTGAACCAAAATGCGTACTTATATATATTGGTGAACAAATGCGTTAAGTGACATGAAAAGAGTTCTAAACGATTTGTGATTGAACTCTATAGGCAAGGAAATCGGGACGTCAAGTGGACAAGCCGGTGGTGATACGTGTTTGAAGGGAGCACTTTAAAGGTATGTAATCGTGATTCCGTTACATTATGTTACTTGAAACATTATAGTCGCTTGAAATGGTGTTTATTAGAATTGGTAGTATTAGTAGAAGTGATGATGATCACTACCTAGTTAATCGATTCAATACTTGTTTAGAAAACGTTTGGTAGTCGTGGAAAATGGAGGATTCCATAAACGAGCCAAACGGGTCGAATAATTGTCTAGTAGTTATTACGGAAGTGATTAAATATCATTTGGCGATTGTAGATCACGGAGGCGTAAAACCATGAAATGGGTAATGATACGCCGATGATCACAAGCCCATGGAATGGGTATATATGCTTAAAAGTCCCAATTTTGAGTAACATAAAATTTGATGGAAAACTATGCGGGTCGAACAAGTACAATAGGGGTTTATACACTTTCAGTCCGTAAAATTAATTTTTGATATGATAATCATGATAGATACATTGGTAATTTAATTACGGACGCGTAGGAAAAAGAATCACATAAAACGGACACTTTGATAGAAAGTTATCCAAGATTAAAGTTGGAATTGTGAAAAATTAGAGCTGGGCAAACAGATGCTGGTTTAAACCTGCACCCGTTGGAAAATGGTCTCCCCCGCGGCACGTGGAGGGAGCCACTCATTCTGCCACGACACGCGGGGCTCACTCGCGGGGCGGGAAAGCTTAAGGGTGATTTGTCGCGGGGCGCGACAGACCCAAAATTCAGAAATTTTATTTTCTTTTCATTGTTTGGCATTTGAACTTGATTATACGTGTTTTAATATTGTCAAAACTAACAATTAATGTGGTTTTGACATTAGTTGAATCCGATCTCACTCCGGATGGCGATCAAGCATAAAACCAAGAACCGAACACATCATTTTGAAGCTTCCGCGTTTATCACACTCTGTTGTAGACAATGTTCCTTTTTGTAAACACTTAACTATCGTTTTAGATGTTTAAACTAGATGGTTTGTTAACTATGATATTATCTTAATAAAATCCTACCATTTTGTCTAACTACATAAATGGTTCACTTAAATTATAAATGCGTATTTTATGTTAAAATCTTAATAAAAATGAGACGGGTGTTACACAAACAGTCATAATGCATGTGAAACGCCATAATGCAGTAAAACGCAAAAAACTCCCAAACTATAATAAAAGTAATTTGGAGAAGTATTATTAAAAGCTAAAAATGAAAAAAAAAACGTCAAAAACTACTTAAAGCCATTAAAAAACGCCAAACTTGGAAGATGGAACGTCTATGACCCTAAAACTCATAAAAAGCTAAACAAAAACAGTAAAAATACACACAGTAACTGAAAAGACGGCTACTTTATTAATATTTTCATTTATTATAAATAAAATTCCGCCTAAACTACGCGCCAAAAATATCCTATAAGAGAGACGTCTTTGCACAATCAACTGACCACAAAACCAAAAACGCCATGTTTCCTAGAAACCACCCACTTTAAAACGCCAAAAAAATAGTTAAAAAAGCCACAGTTGTGGAACCTCGTTTATTCTATATTAAGTATTGTTCTGAATGAAGTTTTACTTAATGGATTCTTCTCTGAGGTGGGTATCTCTATAAGCTTTTGCTAAATGAGATGGACAAATATTCATGAAAAAGAGACTAATGATACTGATATGTCATCATGTCACTTTGTTCTTGATGGATATATTGATGGCATGAAGGGATCAATACATTCAAGCAGGCATTGATCTTCAACATGTCACCAAACAAGTATATATCAAACCACAATAAAGGATGCCACAAAAAATAAGCACCATTTAAAGACGGGCGTTATGTAGGAAAATAAGGATCTACATAAGATATTCAAAACAGGCTCAAAATGCCAAAAAGGTTAAAGCAGAAGAGGCTCATGACAGTGAAGATTTGAATGAGAAATTAGATTATAACTTTTAGTTTTTTTTTCATTTTCTATTGTTTGTTATCTAATTCTATTTTGTTTATTATCTAATTCTCTACTAATAAAAAAATTGAGTATAAAATGCCAAAAACTACAAACACCAAAACGCCTGATAGTTGAAAACTGTGAGAACGGATGCTAGCAAAGCATGATGTTGCTATATAAAATGCCAAAAAACGTCAAACAACGTATTACTGGAAAAAGCAACACTAATTGACAGATGAAATTGAACGAAACAGTAATTGCAAAATAGTAAAATGAAGAGACGGTAACATTATTGCCAAACATTTATTATATTAAAAGCCACTACATGGAAAATTGAATTTATTTATCTTTTCAAAACGTCATAATTGTCTGTCACATTATAGGCCTGCATCCTACATGACACAACACTTGATAGAAAAAAAATAAACATCAAGAAAATTACTGATGTTTTTACATTATAGGCCTGCATCCTACTTGGCACAACAATCAAAAGCCATACTTAGTTAAAACGTCAAAATATTTACTATGATCCTGATCTAAAAACAATAAAAACGTGTATGAGAGAGAGAGAGAGAGTATGATTTAGGGGCAATTATATATCCTTACGAAATTGAAAGTATTCTACATACCCATGCAAAACTAAAAATATTATATATGTCCTTACTAAGTAGCTAAAATATCATATATAGCTAATTCGTTAAATACACTTCAAGAAATGACTATTTTACCTTTATTTTTCTAATTAGTTGGAAATAAAAAAGAGAAGGTCAGCAAATGTTGTTCGATGCTTTACTCCTCGGCCATCTGGAAGTGGAGATAGAAAAGACAACTCATTGAACCGAATGAAGTTGCGGAACTGGGCCAGCTTACAAGTATTCACAACCAACAGAGGCTGAATGATGAGACGGATAAATGGGTTTAGAAGGGTTCTACAGGGTCTGAATTTTCGATAAAGATGGCCTGGGCAGGAATTGACCAGGTTTACTGCGGTTCGTTTGACAGCCTCTTCTTTTATTGGATAAAGATAGCTCCACCAAAGGTGAATCACTTCGTATCGTGAGCTATCAGCAGTAGGATTCCCACAAAATCTGCTCAGGCTCACCGAGGTATGACTCTTTAAAACACACTACGCTATTCAATCCCTTAATCCACCAAACATGCTATTTGTTATGCCTAGGTTGTTCATGCTAGAAAACATTCATGCACTCTATTTGTGATTTACTTAGCTAGCCCACTGACGTGATGTCGGAGTGCATATGAATTTTTACTATATTTTTAAGTACCTTTTTACTCTTTTATCAAGTTTTAAATTTATAAAACACGATATAACACTATCACTCTCAACAACACGCTAAGGCAAGTGCACCCATCTTTGGCGTAGTATAGTGATGGTAAGATACCGATGTCGTCCAAGGATATAAGAGTTTTTAATACCAGAATATCATCGACATCTAATCTAACCAAAGTTTGAATAAAGATTGTTTAACAAGTAAATTAAAGAAACTAAATAAATAAAGAAATAAATAGACAAGTTAGAATCACTTGGTTCCGACTCATCATTTATGTATCTTTTGATGATTTTCGCCCTTTAGGTTTTTTAAAAGATTATCTTAGTAATAGTGGCATGTCCATCTTTTGGAGGCAACGCTACCCTCAGCCATATTGGTCTGAGTCAGCAGGGATAAAGTCTCGCAAGGCAGGAATATTGAAATATAATTAAGTAAGTTATTAATGCAAAATGTGGCATATCCCTCTTTCAGAGGCAACGCTACCCTCAGCCATACTGGTCTGAGTCAGAAGGGATACAGTCCCGCAAGGCTGGTTTAAAGTTTTAATAGTAGTTTATTTATAAGGGATTCAAGTCGTTCTTACTTCCCCCGATTTAATGTTATCTGCCTCAAGGGAAGTCCTAATAAGCTTGAACCAATTAACCGCAAGATCTATACACTGAACGAGGCAAAAACTTTACACAAACCACCTTCTAACCCCATTCCAGACAGTTAACGCGCTTTATACAGACCGTAAAGACACAAATGCGTGAATCAACAAAACATGAAGATATGATAGAATAAAGTTCATTTTCAATATAACAAACTAGTTATTAAAGTAATTAATACATACCCAATAAAAAGTTACCAGAGTTTGGAACTCAAAAGTAATAAATAAATGATTTGTCTTCACCAAGTGATGTAAGAGATTAGCCAAGCATGGTCTTTGTTTGAAAAAAACTCTTACGATCAATCTTGGATCCCGAAACTACTACAAACACTCTAAGGATAAATGATTGATAATGTGGTACTGGTGGATGATGGTGGTATTGTGGTGGTGGAGTGGTCTCAGGTGTGAGAGAAGTGGTTGGCTAAGGAATGAGATGAAAGTGAACTAAGCATCTCTATTTATAGCTGAAAACAGTAGGATTACATGGCCCCGTGCCTGGTAGGCACGACCCGGTACCCTTCTCCTTCTCTGTCTTCATTTAATGATCTTGTCAGTCGAGATGCTCACACAGCCTGTGTGTCAATGGCTCGGCCCCGTGGCCCTTGTACTTGCTATACGATCCAAGATTTACGAATCTAAGAGTTGAACACGACCCGTGTCCATAAGACACAGCCCCGTGTCCCTTTTCTGCTTCTGTTTGTCTTTTTCTTCAGGGATCTTGAGTGGGGCACGACCCCATGCCCGGCAGGCACGACCCGTGCTTGGCTTCAGTTTTGTTGTTTTTGGTCTTGGGGTGAAGCTCGGAAGGTCGGTATATTGTATCAACTTTCTTCTTTCGTATTTATGCTGGTTTTTGTCGTTAATTTGTTTCTTTTGTACATTAAAGCTCTTTTAATCCTAAAAATCAAAAGTATACAAAGAAACACACTTTTTCCAACATTAGTACTAAAAATGGTTGTTTTATACCTTATCTGATATAATTTATATGTTGCATTTGGCGCATATCAGCACCTTAACAATTATACGCTATAGGAGGTGCACAACGCCCGTTTATTGGGTATCTGTTAAGTATTCAATCAACCTTTACGGTCTCGTTCACTTCGGTGATGAGGGTACTCACAATATTCAGTGGACAAAAGGGTTTGACTTTATACTTATGCACGCTAGCTTCAACTTAGTATACATTTCGCCATGTTGGATTTGAGACTTTTTATGATATGCTATGTAAACCAAACTTCTATACTTACCGACCATTATGTGCTGACAAATTATTTTAATACATGTTGTAGGAAATTAGCCTTGATGAGTCAAAGAAATTGGTTAAGGTTAACTAGATACGAACCCAAATTTTGATGTTATGTATTTCCTTTCTTTCACTATGTTAAAGTTGCCAAGGTAGTTGTATTTTTTATCTTTTCAAAACTATATACTTCCATTTAGAATGAAATGAAATATTGTTATTTAAATTATTGTCATTTTTTGCAAGTTATGAAGTATCGAGCAATCTATTTCGTATAACCTTGATGTTTCCACCATCGGTTGGAGTGTGACATATCAATTCTTACATTCTAACCATGACCATGAAGTGTTTAACACACAATCACATATTTTTTCAATCAATACATTTCATTAAACACTTGGTGGGCAACATTTCAAAGATACCTAGGAGGTTATATTTCATGGCATTAGACACCATAATTCTAACTAAAATCAATCACCAAGTATCTACTATCATCATGTTAACATAATTTCAAGTTATTTAGGCTAACACATCAATTTAAACCGAGAATAACTATGGTCCAATCCCCATGTCGAAAACCCACTTCAATCCACACATGAATCTTCATTCAAATATCTCTAACTATCATAAATTTTACATACATGCAAGTTCAAATAGCAAATTCTAAACATAACATCTGGATAGATTTCCAATTAATTAAGCAATTTTATACTAGACTTCCACAATCAAGAACAAGCTAACATAAATCATCATCTATGACAATTCTATAAATCACCTTATGATTATTAGCTCTAGACGATGAAGAATTTAGGATTATGCAACAGATTGGAGCTAGATTTCACTTCTAATTTACCAATCAAACAAATTTTGAGGTTTTTACCTATTTCTCTCTTGTGTATGTCGACAAACACTAATCCCATAATCAACTGGGTTTTCTTTCCCATATCATTTTATCAAACTAAAATTAAACAAAATGCTTCAATTCAACTCCTCATGTTATATTATTTACTTTCTTTGGTCATAACTTGTTTACTTCATGTTAAACGACACCCATAAAATTAGGTTCATTATTCCTAGTTATTATATTAAATGCAAAGTCACAAAAACAAACATAATGGTTAAAATTAGGATTTTGGGTTGTTAGACTATTAAATTCCTCTCATTCTCCTTCTCTCATTCCATTCTCAAACGCTAACATCAATTTTCTCCTTCCCTCCTTCCATTCTCAAAGCTGAATTCTAAGTCCAACCACTAATACCCTTCGCCAAAGAAGTAGTTCACTGAAGACGGTGTTCGCCGGTCATGGAGACAACCACCCGCCGTTGTAAACTTGTTAGCCCCCGTCGTTCTCTATCGTAAGGCTGCAAGCCTCTGTCGTTGTATGTTTATACCCACCCACCATCACCACCACCACCCGCCACCACCACCATCATCAAGAAACTCCACAACAATCAACGAATTGCAATTCGGTAACAAAAATTGAAACAAATTGCAATTCTGAAGAAACACTAGATAAATGACCGGAATCCAATTATCTAGGGGGTTATGTTCTGCATAAAAAGGGTGGTTCTTTCTCGTTTGATTCGAATGGGCAGATCTTCTTTTTCGGTGAACACTGCAAAACAGAACACCGTTAGCCTCGTCAAGGGGAGGAGGGAGGTTCTCTCCATGACCCGACTCCGGCGTGAGAATATGTATGTGTTTATGAAGAAGAAGAAGTATTGATGAAGTGAGTGTGACTTGAAAATCATACCTAAAATACTCTCATATTTATAACCGGGAGTTTGGGCGGGAAAACCTGTTGCTGAAATATTAACGGAAGATGCTAACCCCGTAAGCGGTTATTTTCCTTCCGTTAACTCTCTTGATCGGATTGTGTTATCACACGGATCGCGATCCTAATCGAAGGCTGGGAGATTGCCACGTGGAAAGTGGGCAAGTGGAGGTTTTCTCTCCAATTCCATGCCATCGTGATTCCAGGATGGCATGGGGTGATGACACGTGTCCCAGACGGTTACAACCGTCTGGTGGTGCACGATTGAGTCTTCTAGAAGATTATTGCCATAATCCAATGTGACTCCTTACTGTGTGGTATTAGCTTAGTAAATAATATCCAAGTCTGGGTATTATTTAAGCGGAAGTATTTGCCGGGATTTCTATCCCTTTGCTGTAGAGAAGTGGCGCAAGGATTTGTTTACTCATTTTTTTGCGGGTGGGTGTTATCTGCTGTCTTTCTTCTTAATTCTTCGTAGGACCAGTGCGTGGCCGCGCAAGGCCTAAAGAAGGTTAAAAGACGAGGTTGTGGAATGGTCCCAAGTACTTGATATGAGATTTTTGGGACCTTACCCCTTCAAATTCGTTTTAACAAATAACAAATACTTCAATTCTAACAAATTGCTATAGGTGAAACAAATTGGAATTTAGTATTTGTTTTCATAGAAATTGCAACAAATTGCAATTTCAGACCCAATCATCACATACATAAACACACTTAGATAAATTATCATCCCCTACTCACTCTATTTTGTGCATTTTCACTTTTGAAGTCAAAACTATTTAATGTATTATATAAGCTAAACTTATGTATTATTATTATATGACTCGTATTTATGTATCAAACTATGATTAGTTGGCGTATTAATGTATTATATAGACTAACAGTCAACCGACATGATTAACGCCAAAATTATTGGGTTAAGTTAAATACTTGATGATCCGGCCAGGCCTTATGATGTTACATATCGAAAGAGTATCTATCTCTCACATAGATTACATTATCTTTGTAATTCCTTGATCAAGGCTTCATTTCTCGATCGAATTTTGTTATATACTCTTGCTTTCATTCGAATTCGTTGTGTTACATTGTTTTGCTATTTTGGTTCCATCAAAAACACTATATTTTTGAAAGCCAATTTCATAGAACTTGCCATATCAATACACATATATGCACAACTTGAAAAATATCAATCCATAAGTCACCCTAATTTTTACGCTTTGACTTTTAAAGTTAAACACCATGTTTTGGACATCTAAAATTCATAGATTTAGTTTAAGATCCACAACAATTCCCAGTAGTACAGTTTGTTGAACCGTTTGTGTGTTCATCGTTGAGCCGTTTGTGTGTTCATCAAACCTTATTTTAGAATCTAAATCCTCAAAATTACATATCAATTTCAAAATTAACAATCACTAAGTTTAACCTCAAAAGTAAAAACTATTAACCACAAGAGGATTAATCTCTAATTTCACACACACCCACATCACAATTTAGACCGTACATAATAGATACAACGACAAATAATCAAATTAACAACCTGCAATTTATGGGGATTTAGGTGAGTTGAGATTCTTCTAATACGTTGACTAGCATCTCCGTCGTGATGTTGTTGTATATTATGTGGATCGCTGTTATGAAATAGAAATTAGTAACAAATGATTTTCACATGGAAATTGAGACAGTTGATGACGAGAAATAGGTTGCTCAAACGTTCAGAAATGTGATAGACAATAGGGTTTATCTTCTTTAAAAATGGCAGGTTTATAGGTTTATTGAATTGGGAAACGTGACGCGATTATTGTTCAATTTCTGTGACCGAATTGCAGTATGTTTTGAGTTGGTTCAGGATCACCTATGAAAAATTTGTTGCAATTGAAGTATTTGCAATTTGTTTTAACATATAGTTGTTGTTCCTAGAGGTAAACGAAGGTAGTGAAGGTGGCAACAGTGGCAAACGTTTTAGCAATGATGGTGGTGGTGGTGGTGGTGGTGGTGATGGTGTTGGTGGTGAGTGGTGGTGGAATGAAGAAGGGATGGGAAGATTACCATTTTGGCCTCAGTCAATGGTCAACCTAACCCTTATTTGACTACAGGGAGTCAAATTGCAACATATGGACAATATAGAAGGCGGTACAAAAAGTCTTTAAATCTGGGAGGCAAATTACAAAACGTCCCAAACTACATAAAGGTAAATTGTAATTAAATATCGAATATATAGGAAGAGGAGCAAATAAGGGCAAGTAAGAAACTATAGAAGTATTCATGTGTTACAAACTACAAATCCTTCAATAACTGAATCTGTCGGTTCCTAAAACTAATGATTAACCAATTGAGAAAACTTGTACAAGCCTTATTAGAAGAATGTTTTATAAATCACAAAGAGACCATTCAAACATATTATAGTATTCATAAATACATTGTAGGTCCACCCGGAGGATTGAGTAACCTCTATTCCCTGTTTTCCGATAAACCCGAAAGTGCGGAATCCAAACGGGTAAGTTAAACCAAGTGACGAACACGTAAAACACAAGATTCACGATTAACACTCCATTGTATTAATCTAGAAAACGGTTACAATACAATGTTTACAAGATGCTCTCATAAACTCTCAGTGTGTGTGTGTTTACAGTGTGTTCGCTCAAAGAAATCTATTCAGACTTTGTCAGTATGTTCTGTTCTGTGTCTGTGTTTATATACTACACATGTCGACGAAATCAGAAGCCCACGAAATCACATGGGTCGAAATCAAGGATATGGACGAAATCACCTGATTTCATCCTATTTGGTTTTCACCACAAAGTGTTTTCATCACAAAGGTGATTTCGCCAAACATGTCCTGGGATTTCGTCACTTGGCTTGGGCCTAGTTCAATGTCAACTGGGCTTCTCACAGTTGGGCCTTGGCTTGGGCTTAGAACAAACAAACAACAAACATAAACTATAATCTAATATGCAAACTGCACACATGCAGTTGCATTTACATCGAACGTTACGAAGTCAATTGCATACCGAGTCAAGACAGGAGGATGTCTTGACTACGGCCTTCACTTCGTAGCCGAGTCGAACCGATCCGAGCCGTATCCACACGATATGTATCAACAAACTCCCCCTTGGATGCTGCTCGCGAGGTTCGTAATCTCATTCTCCATATCTTGATGGTTCATTCTCTCAGAAAGGATCTTCAAAGGCTTCACGTGTTGCATGTAGAAAGTGTATTAACAAACTCCCGCTTTCATTTAGGAAGTGTATCCATGAACTCACCCTTTGATTATGCTTGTGAATCTTTTGATCTTCAATACTTGAGATCCTTGTGGTGTTGGTGATTGATCAGCGGCAACTCGATCATCTTTATCATTTGAGTGCCTTCACGTAGTGTCTTCATTCCGAAGCTTGTCATCGAACATGTTCTCCTCGCCTTTAGCATCTGCACATGCAAGAAAGCTAAACACGTAATGAGAACAAACGCTTGGAATATAGTTAACATAAAACAAATGACACACATGTGACCATGTTTTCAACCACCGTCCGACAGTTTGAAAGTTTAACAAATTGTTCAATTTTAGTTTTTAACTTTCAAAAACTTGCAAACTCTGACCGTTTATGAAGATTCAGTCGGTTTGGTTTTCGTTCAGATTTCAGGCAACGAAGACTTGAGTTCCAACATTGGTTAATCAAAACTAAAGCAGAAATAAAATCTTTTTGACTTTTATAAAGTTTATATTAAAACACACCTAAAATCTTTTTGGCATTTTGAATATTTCAAACTTAAAGACTGAAAGCAGTAAATAAATATATACAAAGTTGTAGAAACAAAGAAAAGTAAATATATACAAACATTCTTTTTGCGAGTTTCGAGGGTAAGAGAATTAAATCAGAGTACGGTCATGCCAAAACGCTCTTGTTGTTCTTTTTGTTAACATCTAGATAAACATCCTATAACGATTATCGGTATTGTTATCCACATAAGCTCAACTTATTATATGTAATCATGGCGAGGGGATACGTTAAGGTATGATTTATACTTACCGACCGGTGTTCATCCACATCACGACGCATTCCCGTATCAAGGTATGCACGAGGGTTCATCTTACTGGTGAGTATACCATTTATCATATGTTTTGCCGTATAAAAATATGTGAGTAACTCACTTATTTTGATTGAAAACAAGCCCTATGTGATAGAATCACTTATTGATGAGGAACTTGATTTTCATATGCATGAAGGGCACAAGAGCAAGTCCGTGAACAGGTCAGTACTTTTGTACAGCAAAGAGACGAACTTGACTCCCGGATAAATGTGATATATTATCACTTGTTTTGTGGACATGTGATTGTTGATCACTTATTGAGGTCGAATGCAGTATGTACACGTATGTATGATATCATGGAAGATCTAGACTTCGTCTCCGTTTTGTTTCGGTAAAAGAAACAACCATGATACCCAAATGATAAACAGCATAAAGACCACATATCTCAGAACCTCGGCAATCTCTCAAACGAAATTTCGGTACTAAGACCACATACCAATGAGTGGTTCCCACCTGGTCTTCAGTCGATTTAAGTTTATATCACCCTGCACACTTTAAGATGATTGTGAGCCTACCGATACATCTTATATAGAGCTGCTTAACATTTTTCATTTTGCATTTCAGTTTAAAAAGGTTTCAACAGACCACTGATGTACTATCATTTTCTCTTTTGCTCGCCAGGAAACTCATTTTTGTTTTTCTATTGTTTTTGGGTTTTGAAATTTTTCGATGTTTTTGAATTTTCAAATTTGGATTTACTCCCCCTAAAATCAACAAACTTACAATAATTTTAAAAACACAAAGATATTTACAAAAACGATTTTCCGATGTGGATTACTCTTGCTTGACCTTAATGCCGTTTACCAATACTAAAAAGTCAAATCTTGATTTATCAAATGCTTTGGTAAAAAGGTCGGCACGTTGGTCATCAGTGTGGACTTTAACAACATCGATTAGCCTTTTATCAAAGCAATC
>JARYGA010012524.1:0-51806 GCA_030545235.1 Helianthus tuberosus | reverse complement strand
CTTCCCGACCAAATTGAATAGCATGTCTCATGTCTTGCTTCAACTCTGAGACCATCAAAGCATTTAATTCGGCAGACTGATCTCCATATCTACCTCTTATTCTCCCACATTCAATGCCCTTTAGAAAATATTAAACATTTAGCAATGCTATTTAATTCCAAATCTAAAAAGGTTTTATTATTTATAGTATTTAGGGTTTATGTTTTTTATTTTTTATTTATTATTATTATTTTTTTTTGAACGGCAAATTTTGGATCACTAACTAACCACTTGAGTATCATTGTGCCACCAGCGGAACCACCTGATCATATCCATCTCCACTAAGCATTAATGCCTATACACCAATTCAGAAGTATAGCCAATAAATAGAGGATATATCCTTCTTGTGGGAATCGAACCCAGAATCTAACGGTCCCTAAGTATTATCCAACATTTGAAAATATAATAAAGTTTTTTTTTTTTTTTTTTTTTTTAACATTGAAGTGATATCATTCCACACGAAAAAGGCAATTACAAAGCAGTGGCAAGTAGTCGGGCAACAAGTTGCGCCGCCACCCCCTTTTGAATAGAAAAACCAATTCTACTAAATACAAAGTTTGAAACCTTTAGTGACGAAGAATTACTATTAACGACTTTTTGAACCCGATTCAAAAGTCGCACAGCGTCAGGAGCGAGACCACCAAAGGTATCAAACGCAAACGGGACAAACATAAAGTTGACCTAATTTATTTTTATTTAATTTTTTATGTTAACGTAATTAACGCATATTACATTACCAATGTTTATTTTTAAATATTTTGAGAATGATATATACATTATTATTAGTTATTGTTATGGACTTTTAGTTAAAACTTACTATAAAATATTATTTTCTCGTAAGACGATCTTTTTCTCCAATGACACCTCGTGATTCAAATGTGGGCGGACTTACTAAATGTGAATTGAGGTCAAGTGATCGTACACTTTTCAAAAATTGTGTACTGCTCACATATGTTTGATCCATTACCTTGACCAACATAAGTTATTGATGAAAAATAAAATTAAAGTTGTTACGTGGTGGAGTGATTAACCTTGTTTTTTCTTAATTTATCTATTCTATTATCCCCACTTGTGGCCTAGCGGTAGAAGATTTGGGTTTTCCAATGGAGACTCAAGTTCAATTCCTACTTGTGTTATATTGAGGTAGATATTGTGCAATGATGGTGACAAACCCACCGAGGGGGGGTTCGATCCTGAGCCGCACCCCGGTTTTCATCCGGCTGTTACTTCAGAGAGTCTTCTCGTGTGGAGGCAGTACGGTTTCCGAAGAAACGTCGTAACCAAGTCTGACCAACCTAGCGCGGGTCCGGTTAAGACAACGTAAGTTTGGACAGATTTGGCAAAAGCCGCCGGTTAAACGGTATGACATTAGGTCACTCAAAAGGAAAATCCCCATTCAAAAAAATCTATTCTATCGGCCTTTTTAGAGAATATTTCATCTCTTGTTTTTCTTTCAAGAAAAAAAAAGTTATGTTTCTCCCAAGACTCAAGCTTTTGACCCTTAAGGAGAGCTCTGTTTTAACTTAAAAGGTTTAGTGTTGTTTGCCAACTTCTCAATGGTAAAGTGTTGTATTGTATCAATAAAAGGTTTGAATCATTAAGTGTTGGAACCACTAAGAGATCTAAACCATTAAGAGTTAATATAATGTTTAACCATTCAAAGGCAAATGTCTGACCAATTCAGATTAATGGTCTTAACCATTCAGACTCAGTATAATGTTTAACCATTCAGAGACAAATGTCTGAATCATTCAGACATCTGCTCGCGAAACAAACAGTCTGAATCATTAAATACTAAACCAGTAAGAGGTTTGAACCTGTAAAAACATCACTAAAAGGCAAACAAACAACCCCTTACTTAGACCCAACCCAACATGAGAATATTTCATCTAATCATGTGTACAATGTTTACTTAAAGTTGCTCATATTTTTTTCTAACTATAATCATGTGTACAATGGTTTACTTAAAGTTGCTCGTATTTTTTTCTAAGAGTAAATTGCCATTTTAGTTTCTGAGTTTTGTCCAAATTTGCCATTTTGATCCAAATAGTTTTTTTTTCGCCTGGGGGTCCCTGACTTTTGCATTTTGTTGCCATTTTGATCATTTTGTCTAACTCCATCCAACTCCATCCAATTTTGTCTAACTCCATCCAAAAACCCAGTTTGTACATAATCACTAATGTTTTGAGTTGCCATTTTGATCCAATTCCAAAAAATCAAAAAAATTCCAAAAAATCTAAAAATCAAAAAAATTCAAAAAAAATCATAAAAATTCTAAAAAATTCAAAAAAATCTAAAAATCAAAAAAATTCTAAAAAATCATAAAAATTCTAAAAAATCCAAAAAATCATTAAATGTTTCGGCACGAACCGTTTCGAACCGTACCGTATCGAACCGTACCATTTCGAACCGTACCGTTTCGAACCGAACCGTTTCGACCCGTACCGTATCGAACGGTACCGTATCGAACCGTACCGTTTCGACGCCGTACCGTATCGAACCGTACCGTTTCGACCCGTACCGTATCGAACCGAACCGTTTCGACCCGTACCGTATCGAACCGAACCGTTTCGACCCGTACCGTTTCGACCCGTACCGTATCGAACCGAACCGTTTCGACCCGTACCGTATCGAACCGAACCGTATCGAACCGTACCGTTTCGACCCGTACCGTTTCGACGGTACGGGTCGAAACGGTACGGTTCGATACGGTACGGTTCGAAACGGTTCGCGTCAAACGGTTCGGTTCGAAACGGTTCGCGTCGAAACAGTACGGTTCGATACGGTACCGTTCGATACGGTACGGGTCGAAACGGTACGGTTCGAAATGGTACGGGTCGAAACGGTATGGGTCGAAACGGTACGGTTCGAAACGGTTCGGTTCGATACGGTACGGGTCGAAACGGTTCGGTTCGATACGGTACGGCGTCGAAACGGTACGGTTCGATACGGTACGGTTCGAAACGGTTCGCGTCAAACGGTTCGCGTCAAAACGGTACGGTTCGAAATGGTACGGTTCGATACGGTACGGTTCGAAACGGTTCGTGCCGAAACATTTAATGATTTTTTGGATTTTTTAGAATTTTTATGATTTTTTAGAATTTTTTTGATTTTTAGATTTTTTTGAATTTTTATGATTTTTTTTGAATTTTTTTGATTTTTAGATTTTTTGGAATTGGATCAAAATGGCAACTGAAAACATTAGTGATTATGTACAAACTGGGTTTTTGGATGGAGTTAGACAAAATTGGATGGAGTTGGATGGAGTTAGACAAAATGATAAAAATGGCAACAAAATGCAAAAGTCAGGGACCCGCAGGCGAAAAAAAAACTATTTGGATCAAAATGGCAAATTTGGAAAAAACTCAGAGACTAAAATGGCAATTTACTCTTTTTCTAACTATAATCATGTGTATAATGTTTACTTAAAGTTGCTCGTATTTTTTTTCTAACTATAGAACCACTCTTAAGTTTAATTATTTCTCCATTGTTTGTGAGATTATTAACAAATGTTCTAAGTATTTTAAATTTACCAACTAAATCTAATCTAATCTAACTACTATAATAAAAAAAGCAACTTTTGTACACGTGTCATTCATTGAATGTATCCTTAAATTTATATTTATCTGAATAAATAAATAATAAATTAATATTAAATCTTATCATACTTTAATAAAATATTATCCTCAAATCTAAATTGTTAATTTAATATATTTTTAAAACAAATACCTCTCTTATCTACTTATCTTATATTAAATATATAAATAATAAATTTTATTTTATTCTTATAAAGAAGCAACCTAACTATGCATACAAGTGTTGTAATGTAAGCTTAGGGAGTTTTTCAAAAAAAATGGAAATTTTCCTTTTCAACCTTAAAGTTTTAATGTCTAACAATTTAAGTTTTAAGTTTAATCTTTGTTTCCTTTTTAACCCTAGACTTTTAATCTTTGATAATTTAAGTTTAAAGTTTTAATCTTTGGTAATTTAACCCTTTTGATTAATTTGATTTTTCCCTTCTAATTCAAAAGTTTCTATCTTATACGATTTAACCCCTTTGATTAATTTGATTTTTCACTACTAATTCAAAAGTTTCCATCTTTTGCAATTTAACCACTTTGATGGTAATCTTGGCTTTGGGGGTTTTTCAAACAAAAATGGTTATGCATATGGTTGTTAAAACGTTGGCTTAAAAAAATTGATTTTTTTACTTTTCACCCAAAAGTATTTCATAAATTACTTTTAACCCAAAACTATTTGTTTTTTTTTTACTTTTAACACAAAACTTTTTATCTTTTGCAATATATCCTTACAACTTTTTTTTACTTTCAACTTTGGTCCTTTATAGCTTTTGTTTTCCGCAAATTTTTCGCTTTATGCTTCGTTCTAAATTTTGTGACTTAACACATCGCAACGTGCGTCTTTGGTTTAACGTTTTTACGTTTCGTCTATTGTTCCCCGTTTGACAGGTTCAACATGACGTGCACGTCATAAATCGACTTAGTTATAACTAAAGAATCCCCGCCGCATTGCGGCGAGTCGTAATTCTAGTTAATATTAAATGTTAGAGTTAATTATATAGTTAGTCCCTATGGTTTGCACAAAATAACATACTTATGTACTAATAGTTTAAAATCACCTTCTAGGGTATTAACTTTTTATTTTGCAACGTTTGGAGGTATTAACTTCTAGGGTATTAACATAGTTAGTACCTATGGTTTGCACAAAATAACATACTTAGGTACTAATAGAATGTGATTTTAAACCTAAAAATAACGTTAATACCTCCAAATGTTACAAAATGAAAAGTTAATACCCTAGAATGTTATTTTAAACTATTAGTACCTAAGTATGTTACTTTGTGCAAACCACAGGGACTAACTATGTAATTAACTCTAAATGTTATCCTAATTTATTAAAAACATAACTTTTTATTATTATTTGGTATACAAAATTATGTTTATTCAACTCGATTAAAACGCGAGGTTTTTAAGGATATAATTTTTTTTATTATTTGGTAGATTTTTCAACCCGACTATACACGGGTTTTTATGATACGACGTTTTTAGAATTTAATATACAAAATTACATTTATTTAGCATATAATTTTTTTTATTATTTGGTAGATTTTTCAACCCGACTATACACGAGTTTTTTAAAGATAGGACGTTTTTAGTATTTAATATACAAAAAATACATTTATTTAATCTTTGTAATACACATGTTTTTAAAGATATAACTCTTTTTTATATCTATTCAACACGGGTAATATACGGGGTTTTTAAGGATGTAATTTTTTATTATTTGGTAGATTTATTCAACCCGATTATACACGGGTTTTTTTAAAGATACGACGTATTTAGTATTTAGTATACAAAATTACATTTATTTAATATGTGTAATACACATGGTTTTTTAAGATATAACTTTTTTTATTATTTGATATATAAAATTACATTTATTTAACCCGTACAAAATACAAGGTTCATAAAGATATAAGTTTTTATTATTTAATATATAAAATTACATTTATTCAACTCGTGTAATAAACGGAGTTCTAACCTAGTATCACATATATGAATGTTAGTTAATATAATGTTATCTTAGCCTTTTTTAATAGGAGCCAACGAAGCACGATTTAATCCATAAAGAAAACCTAAACTATTTTTTTTATGACCTGATCCATTCTAGTTAAAAGCAACTTGACCCGATAAAAGTGCAAACCAAGTGAAGAATTCCAGTGATTCATTCAATCATCTACTTGGCCTACACAAGAGTCTCGATGCTTTAAATGTTACCTCCCACTTAGGACGTTTTTCATTTAAACTTTTAGGTTAGGGTTTATTTTCGCCATCACCACCATTAACTCTATTGGACCACAACGTTTGGTGACAAAAAAATATTCATTTTATCTTTATTAATTGAATACGTCTTTATTTTATCTTTTATTAATCGAATACATCTTTATTTTATCTTTTACTAGGTTAGAACTCCGTGTATTACACGGGTTGAATAAATGTAATTTTATATATTAAATAATAAAAAGTTATATCTTTATGAACCATATATATTGTACGCATTAAATAAATGTAATTTTATATATCAAATAATAAAAAAAATATCTTTAAAAACCATATGTATTACACATATTAAATAAATGTAATTTTGTATACTAAATACTAAAAACTTCGTATCTTTAAAAAACTCATGTATAATCGGGTTGAATAAATCTACCAAATAATAAAAAATTACATCCTTAAAAACTCTGTATGTTACACGTGTTGAATAGATCTAAAAAAGAGTTATATCTTTAAAAACTATGTGTATTACACATAAACTATGTGTATTACACATATTAAATAAATGTAATTTTGTATATTAAATACTAAAAACGTCGTATCTTTAAAAAACCCGTGTATAGTCTGTTTGAAAAATCTACCAAATAATTAAAAAAAATTATATCCTAAATAAATGTAATTTTGTATATTAAATACTAAAAACGTCGTATCTTTAAAAAACCCGGTATATAGTCGAGTTGAAAAATCTACCAAATAATAAAAAAAATTATATCCTTAAAAACCTCGCGTTTTCCATGAGCTAAATAAATATAATTTATACACCAAAAAATTAAAAAAAAGTTATACTTTTAGTAAATTAGGATAACATTTAATATTAATTTATTATTTGTATATTTAATATAAGATAAGTAGATAAGAGAGGTATTTGTTTTAAAAATATATTAAATTAACAATTTAGATTTGAGGATAATATTTTATTAAAGTATGATAAGATTTAATATTAATTTATTATTTATTTAGTTAATATGAGATAAATATAGATTTGATGATAACTTCAATAAATGACACATGTCCAAAAATTAGTTTCTTTTATTATAGTAGTTAGATTAATCAAACTAGGTTATAGACCGATGTATTACATAGGTTTGAGGATAGAAAATGAAAGGTTTTAAGATAATCATGGAGTTGATCGAGCTCTTTGGAAAAGAAAAATGTGTTTTCGATTTTATTAACTTGAATGAGTTTTTTAAATAAATATGTTATGTTATTGTTGAGGTTAGTTCCGTTCGAAGGACAGAAGAACATAACTATTATAAATTTTGAATTATTTTTAATATTTCATATTATTTCTTGCATAAGAAATAAATATAAATTTTGGTGTAAATGCATATAACCCTAATATGAACTATACATACAAAACTAAAAAAAATGTAACATTACTATTTTAAATGATGCGTTTACGAATTAAGAATTAGTATATTTTATTTCAAATTAATATTTTCTTATTTTAAAAAGTTTTATCAAAGTAGAATATGGAATATTGGTTCATGATCTAAGATTATATATATATAGGGTAGGGTTCTAGAGTGTAAGTGTATTTGTGAACTGAGTGAACAAATTCTAGCCACTGATTTACAACATCTAATCATAAAATACACTATTGTATTTTCATCATCAAATCATGGCCATTGATTTACACTTATGTATTGATAATTAAGGGCTAGGATTAGTTCACTATCAAGCGGGTTGTTCACAAATGAACCTAACCCTTCGTGAACAACTCCTTTGATAGTGAACCGTCTGAACTAATCCTACCCCTTAATTATCAATACACAAGTGTAAACACAAATGTAAATCAATGGTTAGGATTTGATGATGAAAATACACTAGTGTATTTTACGATTTGATAATGTAAATCAATGGACAGAATTTGTTCACCCAGTTCACAAATACACTAGTGTTCACTCTAGAACCCAATCCTATATATATATATATATATATATATGGGGGTAGGTTAACGTACAACGACTCTTATCGTACAAAATGTACGCGATCATCTCTGTCGTACGATCTGGTGCGAATTCACTCTTGAACATGCAATTTGTGCTGAAAAACCAACATGTGAAATTGCTTTATATAACAACATGTGATTTCATCATATTTACCAATATGCCAAATTGCTACAAAAAAACCAACATGCGATTTCCAACATGCTTTTTTATAAGATTCGATTTCACAATATCGTACGAGCGTACGATAAGCCCTATTGAAAAGTTACACTTTCTCTCTCTCTCTCTCTCTCTCTCTCTCTATATATATATATATATATATATATATATAGATAACACCACAATTTCAGCTATAAAACACACTCAAAACTCACAAATAATAGAGTGAAGAGTACTAAAATACAATATCCAAACCCTAACAGTTTATAAAAACTTCAAACACACCATCGTAGAACTATGAATATAAAACACAATATGATAATCAACATAAAACACACTAATATTAGTCATTCGATAATCAAAGCCATATCATCCAAAACACAAAACAAAACTCACAAATATGGTGTTTAGTAATCTTCACTTTGTTATTTGTGGGTTTTGAGTGTGTTTTATGGCTAAAAATGTGGTGTTTTATGGTTTTTTACACTTTGTAGGAAAATGCATTTGGAACCAACTCCCACCCTATATATATATATATATATATATATATATATATATATATATATAGGTAAAGAGTACTGTACAAATGTCCATATCGTACATTACGTACGCGCCAATCTCAGCCGTCAGATCATCTTCCCGCAATGAAAATCGCATGTTGTTTTTTTTTTTTGTAATAATTTCGCATGTGATAATTTTGATGAAATAGCAGGTGTTTTTTTGTAACAATTTCGCATGTGATAATTTTGATGAAATAGAAGGTTGTTTTTTTGTAACAATTTCGCATGTGGTAATTCAATTTCGCATGTGATAATTTTGATGAAATAGAAGGTTGTTTTTTGTAACAATTTCGCATGTGGTAATTCAATTTCGCATGTGATAATTTTGATGAAATAGCAGGTTGTTTTTTTTTGTAACAATTTCGCATGTGGTAATTCAATTTCGCATGTGATAATGTTGGTAACAATTTCGCATGTGGTAATTCAATTTCACATGCGATTTTCAATGCGAGAAGATGATCTGACGGCTGAGATTGTAGCGTACGTAATGTACGATAAGCGCATTTGTACGTTAACCGGCCTCTATATATATATATATATTGTCACACCCCAAAATCCACCATGCGGAGTACCACCGCTTGGAGGTGTGACGTGACCAGGATCGAGCCACCAATCATATTGAACATCGTAATTAAGTAAATAAGACCAACCACAATACGATTGGTGACCAAAGTGTAGGTCCCCTATTCGTATGGATCTTTCACAGAATTGTCTTTCCAATCAAGAGTGCGGAATCCTCTTGATCAGAATATCACAGAAACAAGTAGAAAACAGAAACAACGAATCACTTTCAAACTGGATCTTTATTGATTATCTATCAAACTGATTACAATCAATCAAGATCCCTACCCAACACTCAATTTCGTCCAAGCACAAGTCTCTCACGAAATTCTGTCTCTCAAACTGTTTTGGCTGATTAACTGATTTTCTGATTAACCTAAACCCTAAAGCCTAACCTTGTTTATATAACACAAGGTTGCAACTTGGGCCAAGGCTTCCAACATGGACTGCGAATTGGACATGCCCAATTCGCCCCCCATCACCCAATTCATTGGGTTTGGTTAGCCCAAACTCTATTAACTCACTAATACAAAGCTAAACCTGCTAACTGTTTATCATTTATCTAATTACAAGATATCCAAAGACCAAATCTAAGCTGTTGTCACAAATATGCACCAACAAACTCCCCCTTGACAATAGCTTCATAAAATAACTTTGTCTTCAGTCTTCTTGCAATCTTCATGTAGTCTTGCACTGTCTTTGGTCTTTGGATAGCTTCAGCTTCAATAGCTTCTGTTAGCAACAGACTCCCCCTAAGCTGATGCATCCAATCACCAAAGCTTCAAAAACTTTAGCGTTTGAGTAAACTCCAGTTCAGCATATGTACATCAATCTTCAAACTCTTCAACTTTGTCTGCAATATAGAAAGGAGGTTCTACCATGCATCCAATCAAACTCTCATCTTCACAGCAACTCAGCAACACGGCAACTTCTCAGCAACACACTGCTTCAATCTGTATACTATAAAACAAACATCTCGAGAAACCATAAGAATTTTTCAACATAAGTTAAACAAATTATTATTATTCAAGAGATAGTTAAACTGTATCACATATTAAGCATTATCAATTTCTTCACCAACAAGCAAAACTTTTTAATCACACACCCTATAACCCGCATGATTTAAAATTTTGAACTCACTTTCCAACACTGTCTCCCCCTATCAGTAACAATTCCTCCAAGAATAACAGTTTTCCGTACGTTAAGAATTTTAAACATAAAAAGACACTATTTTTGGATTTTTAAATTTTTCTGAAAGCAAGTAAATAACAAAAGCAATAAACACTCTATTTCTGTGAGAATCACTGGTAAGAAGATCATATCAACACAATCAAACTGTTTCACACCAATAGTTAATTCTTTATTTATTTTCGTGAAAAGCATTCCAAGACGATTACCAGTATGTTTGTCCTCTTAAACAAAATGCATGAACATTTCAAGTACCATTACCGTATGATACGTTAAGGTAATTTTAATTACTGATATATTAGTGTGTCCCACTTCAGGATATACCCCCACGATCAAGGTATGCACAAAGATTCATCGTAGTAGGTGAGTATACTAATGTCATCCTTTAAGATATCCTGACAGTGCCTAGGTCTGCATATAATCTGTTTTATCATGTTTTAATTGCTTAACAATGAACACCCAAATAAATACTAATCAAATCCTGGAAATATAAACAACACACTCTATCATGCAAGTATCTTCCCTACCACATATTTCACAAGTCCAATCCAGATTTCTGAAATCTTAACTGGGAATAGGTTGAGAAGAGAACAGAATAGAATAGATCTTTAGGAGAGATGGTATAATATACAGATCAAATGAGTTTTTCTCAATTTGATATAGGTTTATTGGGTTTCATTTGGGCACTTGAGGGCCTCTTTCGGGTGTATTAGATCTATAGCGCGACAACGTACAGCTAGGTCAGCATGTATCTGGATGCAGCAGAAGCTGTCGTTGCCTAGCACCTCCAGGTCAGCATATATCTGGATGCAGCAGAGGAGGTACACGATTTTTTCAGAGAAGATTTCAGAATCAGATCAAAATTGTGTGTATCGGGACAACATACAGACATTCAAATAGAAATGAGCTAATTCCAAGTGACTTTCTTTCCTGGGGTCATGTACAATTTTAGTTCTGAACAGAAAGACAGCCAAGATATCCCCAGATGAAATAACAGTATAAAGACCCAAAACTTCAGATTTTGGCAATCTATCAACGCAAGATTTAAGGTCATTAAACCATACACCACTGATGTGTTCCCCACTCATACACAGTTCATTTATATTTATATCACATTGGTAAGTTGATTATTTCATGCTTTTTGCCTACTGGTACATCATATAATGAAACTGCTATCACACTTAAGCAATTTAATTTCATTTCAGTGTGACAGTCTAACTTGCCGATATACTATCATTTCTTCTTTTTCACACAGTGATAACTCATTTTTGATTTTCTATTTTTTTATGTTTTTGATTTTTCAAATTTTTTTTATTTTTTATTTTTAAGAAAAGCAGTAAACTATTTACAAAAAATTCTTATGAAAAACCAGTTATTCAGGATTCCTCATCCCGTTGAGTTCGACTAAGTGTTCAAAGCGAGCCCTGTCAAAAGCTTTAGTATAAAGATCTGCCAGGTCATCTAGTGTGTTGACTCAGCACTTTGAACTTCAATTCAAATCAATCAATATAAATATCAACAATCTCACATCCCCCTTCATGTGCCTGAAGCAGCTACTATCAACATAAGTTGATAATCCTCCTTAGCAGCTCCTGCACACACCAACTAAGAAATTAGTTAGATTGGGGGACCCAAGCCTTAATGGTCTTGGGTCGTCCAAATTCACCAACTACTGGAACATCCATCCAATATCCATTACTCCTAACTGGAGTCTTGGATCTCAGACCTGTTGATGGAATTTGATTTTGATTTCCACTAGGTCTTTGGTCCTGAGGGTTCCTATACGTATTTGGACTATTTGACCTTTGGAAAATTTGATTTGGGTATCTTGAATTTTGATTCCAAGAAGCATTATTGTTGTAATTTCTAAAGCCATTGTTATAAAAAGTTCGACCACCATTATTTTGGTATCGATTTTGATATTGACCTTGACTTCTGAAATTATTAGCATTATAATTGTTCATTCTTGGTGAACTGCTTCTAGGTCTCTCAAATCTTCCTGGTGGAGATCTAGGCTGAAATCTTGGTTGATTTCTTTGAAAACGAGGAACTTGTGGAGTTCCTTTTTCAGCCTTATCTACACCAACAACAACATTTTCTGGTTGCTTAGAAGCAGATTTCTTTGGAGAATTTGCAGCTTTCTCCTGTTTATCACCACTATGCTCTGGTGACTTCTCTCTCTTCTCCTCACTCACTTGTGCTTCACTCTTTTTGTTTGGACAGCAGCTAGCTACATGTCCCTTGGTGTGACATTTGAAGCACGATTTCTTTTTCGAAGACTTCTTTTCTGAAGCCTTAGAACTAGATTCGGGTTTTTCTTCTGATGATGCCTTAGAAGGATTTGGTTCAGTTTGCTTAGTTTCAAAATTTTCTATGTTCTTGTTTTTAGCAAACTCTATATTAGATTCATTTTCAATAACAACTGTTTCGTTTTTCATGTCACTTCCTTGAACAAAATTAACCTTTTTAACAAAAGTTGGATTGTTATTTTTAGGATGTGATGTGTTCTTTTTCAAAACAGGTTTGATGTTATTATCCTTCTTAGCATCAACATTCTCAAACACATTTCCTTGACGTGACGTGGAACTACTTGGCAATGTTGACCCAAAGTCCATGAGCTCATCTTCATTAGGCAAGAAAGAATAGTCATGACTAACAGGAGGTGGAACTTCATTGAAACCATGAAATCCCACACTGGTTTTGTCATTACTTTTCTTCAAGCCACCCATCATGTGTTTCATAACAAAAGTAGAGTCCCTGAATTGACCTAATTTCTTTTCAAGTTCAACAATTCTTAGTTGTGCATCTGACAACTCTTTGCATTTATCAAAAATCTCTTTTGTTTTCTCAGCCATCATGTCATGAGCTAAGTTTATGACTTGAAGTTTTTCATTTAGTTTACAGGTTACAACTTCAATTTTAGTTTCATAACCTTTTATTTTCTTCAAGTATGACGATTCGTTTCTTTTAGCAAAAAAGTTTGCTTCTTTTATGGTAGACATCTCGCCCACCAGACTTTGGTTTTGTGTGGACAACCTATCAACTTCACCCTGTAATTCACGACATTTTAAACACACAGAATTAGACTTTACCTCTCCTGTTTGTTTGTCAAGGTTGGCCATTAGAGCCGCAAGCTGAGCTTCCATTCTTTTATACTTAGCATCCTTTTCTTCAGCTTCCCGTTCCTGGTCAGACTTTTGCTTTTCCTTTTCAGCAACTGTTGTCTGATTAACCTTCTTTTCTTCAGCTTTATTCTCTATCTTCACCTCTGCCTCAGCATCACTTTTCTTCTCAACTTTAACATCATCTACTGTAGCTTCACCATCATCAATTTGCGTTATCTCTGCCATGAACGCCTGAGTGACATTGTCATCATTCTCCAAGTGAACACTCCAGTCATATGAACCTTCTCTAGCAGTAGAGATCAGCGCTCTCGAGTTAGAGTTGTTTGAAGCATTTCTATTGTTTAAACTCTGACTCGAAGTATCCTGCTTTTGTTTTTGACATTCCCTGGCGAAATGCCCATAACTTTGACAGTTGAAGCATCTCACTTTGGTCTTATCAAAACCGACAGTCTTTCCTATAAACTTTCTTCCAGTTCGGTTCATAAACCTCTTCACTCTTCTAGTAATCATGGCCATTTGCCACTGCAAATCCATATCTTCAAGATCATCAGGGTCAATCTGATCGTAATCTTCATCTAAAGTGGCAGGATCAGATATCTTCCCCTGAATGTAATTTTCATATGAAGCAACAAATGAAGCAAGTAGAGCAAGATGCTCTTCAGCAGACTTCACACTCATTGGCATCGACTTAACACCACTACTCTGCTTAGAACCCGATGTTCTCTTAGCTCCTGTTGATCCACCTGAAGCAGCTACAAAACACACATCACCATCATCATTTACTGTGACCTGCTCATTTTCATGCGAGAGAAAAGCAGTGGCTGAGTCGCTAGAAGCATCATGAGATGAAGACGATGTAAGCCCATTGTAGATCCCTGGATCTTGAACCTGATCATATCCAGTGTCCTTCTTCTTCATGTTGAGCTCATAAGCTCTTAGCTTTCCAACCACTTCTTCTAGCTCCTTTGTGTCATAATCTGCTTCTCCTTTTATCATGAGAGTGTAGATATCCCATTTAGCAGGTAGAGCATCCAGCAGCTTGTCATTTTTCTCTATGTCAGTATAGCAATCTATGTCATAATTGTCAAATTCTGACATCAAATGATAGTATCGAGTGATGACGTCCTCAAGAGACTCGTTTTTCATGTACTTAAACACTGCAAACTGCTTCTTCAGTAAATCAACTTTGTTCTTCTTGACATCAGGATTTCCTTCATATCTCTTCTCTAGCGCATCCCACATTTCCTTTGAAGTAGTGTACTTCTTAAAGGTATGCTTGATGCTATCAGGTAAAGACATTTTAATGGCTGCCAAGGCTCTCTTTTCAGCCTCATACATTTTCTTCTGTTCAACATCCATATCAACATAAGCAGTTACACGTTGTCTTCCCTCAAAGTCATGAGTTGGGTTCGCATACCCATCGTCTATACATATCCACATACGAGTGTCCTGGTACTCAATAAAGGATTGAAACCGATCCTTCCATGTCAAGTAGTTCTCCACCTTCATCATCTTAGGTGGTTTGTTCGTTGTGCCTACCTCATGTTCCATCCTTAAGAGTTCGTTCAATTTAGACATGTTCGACATTTTAACTTAAGCAGACTGGTAAAACCGTACAATTTTAGTCCGAAATCTGTTTTTACCAAGTTATACCGTTAGATTCGTCTCGAGATTACGATTCCAATGATATATAATGTCGAAAACCGTTTTCGGGATTTTCCAGAGGTTTTTTTTTTTTTCCCTAAAAATCCAAGGAATTCAACGGTCCAAACGGTTCTGTCTAACGAGCTACGGATCAATTTCTATTTGCAAAACACTGAAATTTTATCGACGCTTGCCAACGGAAATTCCACCACTTTTGCTAATTTCGCAGGTTTAATTTCGCTGGCCTGTTAATTTCGCTAGCCAGACAGGATCAATTTCGCTAATCAGTTTAAGTTAAGTTCGCTGGTCTACTTCGCAGATCTGGTTCGCTGAAAAGTCAAATTCGCTGATTAATTTCGCTATTATGACGACCAGTAAAGTCGCCGAAAACCGTAATAATTTCGCTGAGGAAAATTATACGGTTACCAAAGTCGCCTTTGGATTTAACTTCGCCGATAACTATGCTGGTTAAATTCGCAGATCAGTCAAATTCGCCAGTACAGTCAATTTCGCCACCCAGTAAATTTGGAAACTTAATCTTTTCGAAAATTCGGATTATTTTCTGGATTCTCCTAACAACTTCTGCAGAATCGAAGCAGCAAAAACAGCAACCTTTTCACCCAAATTCGATGAACTTGATGAAGAAACCAAGAACAATCTTCGAATTTCAGCCAAACCTGCAAATCAGCAAACCTGCAAACCTGCAAATCAGCAAACCTGCAAATCAGCAAACAAACAAAGCAGAATATCAAAACAGCCAATAAATCTCGAAAATTTTTATCAAAACAGCCAAGAATTTCGAAAATTTTTATCAAACAAACAGAAAAATTTCGAAAATTTCAAAACCCTAGTTTTCAAAAATTCGAAAAACTCCCTGTTTCTGCAGACACAATTCTGAACCGAGCCTTCAAGAGCCTAATGCTCTGATACCAATTGTAGGTCCCCTATTCGTATGGATCTTTCACAGAATTGTCTTTCCAATCAAGAGTGCGGAATCCTCTTGATCAGAATATCACAGAAACAAGTAGAAAACAGAAACAGCGAATCACTTTCAAACTGGATCTTTATTGATTATCTATCAAACTGATTACAATCAATCAAGATCCCTACCCAACACTCAATTTCGTCCAAGCACAAGTCTCTCACGAAATTCTGTCTCTCAAACTGTTTTGGCTGATTAACTGATTTTCTGATTAACCTAAACCCTAAAGCCTAACCTTGTTTATATAACACAAGGTTGCAACTTGGGCCAAGGCTTCCAACATGGACTGCGAATTGGACAGGCCCAATTCGCCCCCCATCACCCAATTCATTGGGTTTGGTTAGCCCAAACTCTATTAACTCACTAATACAAAGCTAAACCTGCTAACTGTTTATCATTTATCTAATTACAAGATATCCAAAGACCAAATCTAAGCTGTTGTCACAAATATGCACCAACACAAAGCTAGTTAACCATGTTTAGTTTAAACAGCGGAAGCATAAAAGTAAATCCAAAAGCACAAGTTCACAGTTTATAAGTTGAAGTTCAAAACGCAAGTTTAATAAGTTCATAAGGATTTAAATAATAAGTACGGAACATAACAGTCCGTACACCACAACGACTCCTTCCTCGTGCAAGCTCCAAGCGTTTAGTGACCTGTAAGGCATGTAACAACGAGTCAACAACAAAGTTGAGTGAGTTCACGTTTGGTTGTTTAGTTTTAAGTTGTTTCTGAAAAACGTGGTTTGACTTTCGTTGGCTAAATTTTCGTGGGGGTTACCCCGTAGTTGAAAGTATGTTTAACCAGTTCCTTTTTCATTACCCAAACCCTAACCGTAATCAGTGGGGGCTTTCCCCGTGTGAACTACTAGACCTTACATATCGACAACTGACGAACAATAGTTGTGCCCTACATCAGTGTCTATCATCACTGACAGTTTGCCATAGTCCATTTGTACACGCCCGTCCGAACGGCACGGTGTGAGGTTTGTTAAACCTAATAGTGCTATTAACTAATGACCCGCTCGCCATTGGCCTCGGCGATTAAGTCGATATAATGAAGAGGGACTTATTGATAGAGTTTTGTCTAGCTAGTTTTTAAGGTTGGTGTCCTGCACCAGGAGGACGAACGTACGTATTCTGCACCAGGAGAATTCGTAGGATTAATAATGGCATCCTCTTTATGGAGGATGGCCGTACATAACTTCCCAAGGGGATATGTAGATTTAGTTTTAAATTCTTTAACCCATTCCCAAACCACCGGGAATCCCATGCCTTGTAGAAAGTGTGAACTCACCTCGGTTGCTCGGTTTGACTCTCAAAAATAGCTAACAGTCAAGGTCGGTCAATCATGTCCTAATATGATTACCAGTTAGTCATTTAGTGGTTTTCAAATAGAGCACAAAGTTCCTACACATATCTAACACATAGCATGCATTACTTTTACTGTTTATGCCCATATAAGTTTCCCATCCGTTACCCAATCTTAAACAAACATACGATAATGCACATACCACATATAACATGTTAGATCATTCACAGATAGCATACTCGACAGTTAGACACGCAAATTACAGCTTATGTCATTTCAGCATAAATATTCAAAACCGGGCTGTTTTCGGACATTTTAATAAAATAGTTAACTTATTCCAAAAATTCCCATATTTTTACAGAATGTCTTAAACGTTCCAAATTTTATTGTGAAAAAATATCGGGGTCCGGTTCATTACCAATATTTTATAAAAATTTATTTTCCGGACTGAATTCAGATTTATATTTTTCTGACCACAGTCCACGGTATAATTTATTTAAAATTCATTGAGCGTACGATTTACGAAATTCCAGTGGGGTAATTACAAATACATCGGTGGTCATCTACAGTACAAGTTTCATGATCCAACTCTACACCGAACCCAAGTTATGACAGAAAACAAAACACATATTTTCAGCAGAAAAATGCAGCTCTAGCTGCTGTTACGAAATGACGCTTTAAAAATAGTAAACGAAGTCCGAAAATTACGATTCCGGTGCCATTAGAACCGTATTTCATAATAACACGTTTTAGACTCAAAATATCAGTTTTTAGTAGAGTTTATGACATGTTTACAGCCAACTGAAGTTGGCTGTAAAACTTGGACAGATTCTGTTTTCATTCTTTAATCTTCTAAGACGCGTTCGATTGATTCCGTTAGCATGATTAGTGATCGTAACAACATCAAACATCAATATTAACCAGCAACACATCAGATAATCAACCAAGAATCATAACAAAACAAGTTTCATAAGTTTTACACTAATATTTACTCTTTAACCACCATGTTCATCATTTTTACTAGACTTTAAGTTTTGTTCTCTTGTGTTTATGATTTTTATCCGACAAATCTCTTATTAACCACTTCAAACATGGAACAAGAAGGTGATTAGAAGCACTTACAACTAGCTCAAGGCTAGGGAAGAATCTAAGCGAAAAATGGGTGGTTAATAGCGTCGTAGAGAGGTCCTTGTGATTCCGTGAACACCGAGCTTCCTTGTATGTGATCCTTCACCTGTGTGTGTGTGTGTGTAATTACAAGATTGAAAATGGAAAGTGGTGGTGGGTGTGTGGATGCTTACGGCCGATCCAAAGAGAGGAGGGAAGATGAGATTTTTTTTTTTTTTTTGAAGTGTTGTGGTGAACTCTTGGTATTACTTATAATCCACTTACTCTAATTACCCAAGGGATATTTTGTCATCTAGATATAGGACATCAACCAATTAAATATTCAAAGTGTAAGGGTTTGTCCCACATGGGGGAAAACCAATCGGTTGTAATGGCGGGGGGGGGGGGGGGTATTTGGTTTGGGTTTAACTAGTTAGTTAAAGTTTAGTTGGTAACTAGTTAGGTGATTAATTAAATTATTAGTGTGTAGTAATTTATAACGGGTGTTAGGGTATTCGGGGACCCTAACTGGCTCAGAAAAAGAAAAAAAATGTTATTGTCAATATTTTTATGTCCCGGGTTAAGTCCGGTTGTTCGGTTCGATACTGTTTCGTTAAACTGCTTAATTAATCCGTAAAGCGTCCTACATATATATTTTTGCAACGTTTTTAATTTTTAACACTCAGGAAGGCATACCGGACTATTTAGTAACTTTTCTGTATCCTACTAGTAAGTTAACAAATACATGTAAGTATAACACAGATATCCGAAAGCAGTTAAGTAATTCCACACAATCGTCAAGCACTTTTATTTTCATTAATGAATTGTACGGAATACATGGAATTTTGAGGGTTGTCACATTTTCCCCCTGTTAAGAGAATTTCGTCCCGAAATTTAGCGTGTGGTTACTGAGGAAGCTAGTAAAGTTGCGTTGTTTTCCTGATTTTCTTGGGGTGTCACATCATCCCCCCGTTGATTTGGAATTTCGTCCCGAAATTCTGCAGTAGCTTCAGCCTCAGTAGTGGTTGCGTTTTTCTTAAACAGCTGGGGGTACTTGAGTTTCATTTGGTCTTCTCGTTCCCAGGTATACTCTGGGTCACGACGGGCATTCCAACGAACTCGGACCAGAGGTGTCCTGGTACGCTTGAGGATCTTAACATCTCGATCCGTAATCTCTACTGGTTCCTCGACGAATCGCAGCTGGTCATCGATTGTAAGTTCCTTGAGAGGAACTATGAGGGTCTCATCTGACAGACACTTCTTCATATTCGACACATGGAAAACATTGTGAACTCCGCTGAGTTCTTCAGGTAGATTCAGAATGTAGGCGACTTTGCCAATTTTCTCGGTGACTTCGAATGGTCCGACATAACGCGGATTGAGTTTTCCTCGTTTGCCAAAGCGGACTACACCTTTCCAAGGTGAGACTTTGAGTAGAACTCGATCCCCAACCTGGAGCTCGAGTGGTTTTCTTCCCTTATCAGCATAGCTTTTCTGACGGTCACGAGCTGCCGCTATTCGCTGTCGTATCTGAGCTATTCTCTCAGTGGTATCTACCACAAGTTCTGGGCCAGTGATTTGGCTGTCACCAACTTCTGCCCAACAGAGAGGTGATCGGCATTTGCGTCCGTACAATGCCTCGAATGGAGCGGCCTGAATGCTGGTGTGGTAGCTGTTGTTATACGAAAACTCCACTAGCGGGAGGTGCTTTTCCCAGCCATTACCAAAATCGATTACACATGCCCTAAGCATGTCTTCAAGGGTTTGGATGGTGCGTTCAGATTGCCCATCCGTCTGTGGGTGATAAGCGGTGCTCAAATCTAAACGCGAGCCAAAAGACTTATGCATGGCTTGCCACAGTTCGGAGGTAAAACGTGCGTCATGATCAGAAATGATGGAGGTTGGCACTCCGTGTCTTGACACCACTTCTTTTAGGTAAATGTCTGCTAGAGTAGAAAACTTATCCGTTTCCTTGATAGCCAGAAAATGTGCAGACTTGGTCAGTCGATCTACGATCACCCAAATGGTATCGTTTCCTCGTTGAGATCTAGGTAGGCCGGTAACGAAATCCATGGAAATTTGCTCCCATTTCCATTTCGGGATCTCTGGTTGTAGTAGGCCTGATGGTTTCTGATATTCAGTCTTGACTCTCGCACAAGTCATGTCACACCCCTTTCTGCGGCGGAAGCACGAGGTGTGATCATGAAAGATTCTCATTGCATACGAAGAGTAAACATGCTACATGCTCGTAAAATAACATTCAAATACCATAATTTGAAAACATACGTTAGCGTTTACATCGCTAAGTCGCATAAAACATTGTCTTAAAAGTTTACAACTTTATTTAAAGTTAAACACAAGCGACATCCACGAGCATAAGCAAGACCACGCGCACATCCATCCTAGATACCTGAAATACATGTGAGTTTTTGGAAAAACGTCAACATAAAGTTGGTGTGAATTCATGCAGTTTTGTATTTCATGTTTGTATACTTCGTATGAAAACATAGTTTGTGAGTAAATCAAGTTTTCATATGTAAATCCAGTTTCATGTGTACACCACGTACATCTGTATAATTCAATTTCTTCTTGAGTACCCCACGTACTCAAGTTTAATTCTCATTCTCTTGAGTACCCCACGTACTTCAAGTATAATTCAATCTTCTTGAGTACCCCACGTACTTCAAGTTATATATCAATCTTGTATGGTATGAATTTTATGTAAATACAGTATTTCTGTACTTATCAGATTGTTAATGGGTTGCAAAGCCATTAACATGTGGCACGACATAGGAAGTCACCAAACCTAAGGCATTTAATTGGTATATTCTGAGACACAAAAACACTACTCGATTCTCGCCCCGACCGAGTGTGAGGCTGCCAGGCACCTGTTAGATCTAACCTTTTGTTCTGCGGTCTAGGTATATTGTTGATTAATGGTGCTTCTGTACCCTATTCGTGACACTATTTCTCATAACGCCTCCTACTTGGTTCTCGTTCTCACCAAGCGCGTTTCTTGTTATCATTTCTCATAGCGCCTTATACTTGGTTCTCGTCTCACCAAATGCGCTTCTCATATTCATATATTTCGTCACACTTGGTTCTCGTTCTCACCAAGTGTACTTCTTGTATTTATATCATACCATTTATAAATGTTGTACTTTTGTACATGTATTTCACCCCCGAAGTTATAAAAACTGAAAACAGTTAAAGAGAAAAGGGGGAGCATGAACTCACAACTTTGCGTTCCTAGCGTCGTAAACTCCACCGGATTTGCTTAATTAACGTCGTAACCTATACGCGTTTTCTTAACGTTAGTCACTAGACTTGTGTCGCACAAGTACAGTCACTCTCTTTTGTGTATATTCTTGTGTTAAAAATATTCTTATATTTTTAACTACGTATCTTACTTATATTATTTTCTCCAAAAATAAATATAAGTCTTTTGTGTTTTGCACTTTGCACCCGAATTGTGTATCTTGTATGTTGTATGCGTATTATTATATTTCTACTCCTCATGAGTATTTAGTGTATTTTTAAGTCTTAATACACTAGCACGTATAACATATACTATATACACTTAGCACACAAGTTGGTGATCAAATAATATATATTTTTCTCTCAAAAATATATATACATAATATCCATTTTTATTCTTGAAGAAATCCTCATTTCTTATCACCAAAAATTAGGGAAACCTTAGTAATACTTCTAAACACATTTTTAGGGAATAAGTTTCTCAAAAACTTATATTTTTCTAAGTGTCAAAATTTATAAAAATTTTGACAGAGTTTCCCCTAAAAATGGAGGTTTCCCACGTTTTCAAAACGTGTGTTTATTTTCTTTTAAATCATCGTCAGTCATCAATAATCATCAACAACAATTATCAACCATACTTATCAACAATAATCACTAACTTCTCCATTTCATGAACTTGAATATTTACAAAATGTGTAGTAACTTACTAGCACATTTAGTAAGTCTTGTTATCTTTAAAAATAAGTTTAATTTCTAAAAAAAACTTTATTTTTAAAGAGTATGAAGTTTTACAACTTCTAGTCGGTTTTTACGAAAATTATTTCTTTGTTAAAACCCTTGTTACACAAGTATCCATACACTTGTTTGTTCACAAAAACCACCTTTGTTTGTGTAAGACCCGGTTTAGAACATGTGATTTCTTTAAAGTGTGGTTCTTCAAAAGTACCACTTGCAGATACGTAGATCCGCTCGTTTTAAACACCAATGTACAGGTTAAATTACTTTTACACAAGTAAAATATTTTACACAAGTTCATGTCTTTAGTGTGGTAGAGTTTCGCCTTTTAACCCTTGTAGTAACCAAAAACGAGCTTATGTGAAGATCCATGATCTTACAAGGTCGGGTTAAACGATGATCCGAGCTACCACATCATAGATCGGGTCTCAAAAATCTCATATTCCAAATACTACAACTTTTACACAACACATGAGTTATTAACCACCATTTTAGTATTTTTATTAGACTTTAGAGCTTCAAAATGTAAGTTAACGATATTTAACCGACAATATTCCTTTTAACCACCTTAGATAAGCTTAAAAACAAGTTTTAAGTGTTATACCTCTAGCTCAAGGCTAGGGAAGATCTTTGATGAAAAATGGGTGGATAAAAGCTAACGGTAGAGGTCCTTCGTGTTCCGCTTGCTCCGAGGCTCCTAATACGCGATCCTTGAAGTGTGAATGATGTTGGAATGTAGTGATCAAGAGCCGAAGGTGGGTGTATGGGGCTGGGGTGGTTCGGCCGAGAGCCTTGAGGGAGGGAGAGAGATGAGTGAGTTGGTGATAATTAGTGGATAAACTCTCATGTGCTTAGTGGTGTTATTTATAGGCTAATTCATGTGTTATTACCCAATGGGTATTATGTCATGTTGATACCAGACAATAATCACAAATCAAATCCTCTAAGTACAAGTGTGTCTCCCCAAGGTTAGGGGACGGTTATGAGAAGGGGTGGGGGTTGGTTCGATCCAAACTAGGTTAGTTAGGGTGGTGGTGGTGTTAAGTAGGTTAGTTAAATATTTAACCTTGTTAATAATATATAGCGTGCTATGACGGGTGTTTAGGGTAATCAGAGACCCTAACTGGCTCAGAAAAATATAATTAGTGAAAATACTAATATTTTCATGTTCCGGGTAAAGTCCGGTTGTTCGGTTACACACCGATTCGTTAAAGTGCTAAATTACACTTTTTAGTGTCGTTTAAGTACCTTTCTTGTACTCTTTCAATTCCCAACACTTAGGGAAATATTCTGGATAATAAAACGACATTTCTGCATAATATTTATATGTCTAAATGCTGAATTATTGCTGATTTGTATAAATTCTGCACTTAAAGTGTGTTTCGGGTGCTTTTTAGTGCTTATTTTTGCTTTCGTATTGCATATATACTAACCCTTGTATGTACTCTTGGGTTTTAATGCATTCTTGTTGTTGGACCTACACCTAGGCCTCAATTCTATTGTTTGGCTGCTTTCTGCAGTTCCGTTGACACATTGTGTCTTACCGGTGAGTTTACTATTATTCTGACGCAACGCTCTTGTTTATGCATAACGCAATATTTTGTAGTATACAACATGCATGAATTCACTTGTTTAATCATGTGTTCAGACATTGCTGACAATTAAACTCGTAATTGCAGTCATTAAGCAATAATTATAGTGTACGGAAATTACCGGTTTGTGCCAGTTGTCACAGTCTCCCCCCGTTAAAAGAATTTCGTCCCGAAATTCAGACTGAACTAACTCCCGCTGGAGTCTTCTTGAATAGGTGGGGATACTTTTTCTTGAACTGGTCTTCACGTTCCCATGTGTACTCGGGTCCGTGCTTAGAGCTCCAACGTACTTTGACAAGTTTCACACTGCTCCTCCTGGTCTTGTTGACTTTCCAGTCAGTAACCTCAACGGGTTGTTCTGTAAATCGGAGGGCTTCATCAATATGCACTTCATCCAATGGGATGGTCACGTTTTCTTGCGTTGGACTCTTCTTCAGGTTGGATACATGAAACGTATCATGTACTCCATTAAGTTCTGCCAGTAACTCCAACTTGTATGCCACGGTACCAATTCTTCTCAATATTCTGAATGGTCCGATGTATCGTGGATTCAACTTTCCACGCTTTCCAAATCTGACTACGCCCTTCCATGGTGAGACTTTTAACAACACTTTGTCTCCCACCTTGAAATCTACCGATTTTCTATTTGGATCCGCGTAGCTCTTTTGTCGCTCTCGAGCCGCCCTAATGCGCTCTCGGATCTGCGCAATCTTGTCGGTTGTCTCTTGTACAAGTTCAGGACCAACCATACGTTTATCTCCGGCATCTGCCCAACATAAGGGCGATCGGCATTTGCGGCCATACAGAGCTTCGAACGGCGCGGCTTTTATGCTCGTATGATAACTGTTATTGTAGGAAAACTCAACTAAAGGTAGATGAGTATCCCAGCTGCCGCCTAGATCCATGACACATGCGCGAAGCATATCTTCTAACGTTTGTATAGTCCGTTCGCTCTGGCCGTCTGTTTGTGGATGGAATGCCGTGCTCAGATCTAACTGAGATCCAAAGGCTTCCTGAAATGATTGCCAGATTCTTGAGACAAAGCGTCCATCTCTGTCTGAAATGATTGAGATAGGCACTCCATGACGTGCCACAATTTCTCTTAAGTATATCTCAGCAAGCTTTCCAGTGCTGTCTTTTTCTCGGATCGGTAGGAAGTGCGCAGACTTCGTCAATCGATCAACTATTACCCATATCATATCGTGCCCTCTCGGGGTCCTAGGTAATTTCGTTATGAAGTCCATCGAGATTTGTTCCCACTTCCACACGGGAATTTCTGGTTGTTGTAATAGGCCGGACGGTTTCTGATATTCGGCCTTAACCTTCGCACAGGTTAGGCATTTTCCGACATAAACCGCAACGTTGCTTTTGAGTCTCGGCCACCAATAGTACTCTTTCAAGTCTTGGTACATCTTGTCCGATCCTGGATGGATCGAATATCTTGATTTGTGGGCTTCATTAAGGATGACTTCTCGTATGCCACCATAGAGTGGAACCCAAATACGCTTCTTGAAGCATAAGGCTCCCTCTTCGTTTGGCACCATGTATTTCAATGCACCCCGGAGGTATTCAGCTTTACGGTTCCCTTCTTTAAGAGCTTCTTGTTGTGCATCCCGAATGCGTGCAGTGAGGTTCGTTCGAATCGTCATTTCCAATGCTCGAACCCTTAGGGTCTTAACCCTTTCTTTTCGGCTCAACGCGTCTGCTACAACGTTCGCCTTTCCAGGATGGTACTTAATCTCACAGTCATGATCATTCAGCAGCTCGACCCAACGTCGTTGGCACATATTCAATTCTTTCTGATCAAATATGTGTTGTAAGCTTTTGTGATCTGTGAAGATTGTACATCGAGTACCATATAAATAATGTCGCCAAATCTTCAAGGCGAATACCACTGCACCCAGCTCTAGGTCGTGAGTGGTATAATTTCTCTCGTGAACCTTCAGTTGTCTTGAAGCATAAGCGATGACTTTTTGGCGTTGCATGAGCACGCAACCCAAGCCTTGTCGTGAGGCGTCGCAGTATACCACGAAGTCTTCAGTGCCTTCGGGTAATGATAGTATCGGTGCGTCGCATAGCTTGCTCTTAAGTAACTGGAAGGCTTCTTCTTGTTTGTGACCCCAGTCGTACTTCTTGTCTTTCTGAGTCAGGGTCGTTAGCGGTTGAGCTATCTTCGAGAAATTCTCAATGAATCGCCGATAGTAGCCCGCTAAGCCCAAAAATTGACGAACTTCAGTTGGGGTCTTGGGAGCTTCCCAATTATTTATTGCTTCAATCTTGGACGGGTCTACATGAATGCCTTTCTTATTCACCACGTGACCAAGAAATTGTACTTCGCGAATCCAGAATTCGCATTTCGAGAACTTTGCATAAAGCTTCTCTTTCTTCAGTAGTTCCAGAATAGTCTGGAGATGTTGCTCATGCTCTTCTTTCGTTCGCGAGTAAATCAGGATATCATCGATAAATACAATCACGAATTTATCGAGATATGGCTTGCATACGCGGTTCATTAGGTCCATAAAGACCGCTGGCGCGTTCGTCAATCCAAACGGCATCACAAGAAATTCGTAGTGCCCATATCGCGTTCTGAATGCAGTCTTTGGCACGCTTTCATCTTGGATTCTCAGCTGATGGTATCCAGATCGAAGGTCGATCTTGGAATAGTAGCTTGATCCTTGCAATTGATCAAATAAATCATCAATCCTTGGTAGCGGATACCGATTCTTGATTGTGAGCTTGTTCAGTTCCCTGTAATCGATACACATCCGTAGAGATCCATCCTTCTTCTTCACGAACAATACTGGGGCTCCCCAGGGTGAGAAGCTTGGCCTTATAAATCCTTTATCCAACAACTCCTGGAGTTGTGTAGATAATTCTTGCATTTCGGATGGAGCAAGTCGATAGGGTGACTTGGCTACAGGAGCAGCTCCCGGAACCAAGTCTATACGGAATTCGACTTGTCGTTGCGGAGGTAGTCCTGGCAGATCTTCAGGGAACACATCAGGAAATTCCTTCACCACAGGAATGTCTTCGAGTTTTGGCTCCTCAGCCTTCTTGTCTATAACGTGTGCTAGAAAGGCAACACATCCTTTCCTTAGGCACTTCTGCGCCTTCATACAACTGATGATTCGTAGAGGCGCGTTTCGTCTTTCTCCATGCACGATGAGAGTTTCATCATTCGCTAGGGGGATGCGAATGATTTTCTCATGACAAATAACTTCAGCTTTGTTCTTGGACAACCAGTCCATGCCGACTACTACATCGAAGCTACCCAATTGAATAGGTAGGAGGTCGATGCTAAATCTTCGTTCACCAAGTTCTAGTGTGCAGCCTCTAACAACTTCGCCCGATTCAACAAGTTTACCATTGGCTAGTTCTATGGAATAAGGAATTTCTAATCTACTAGATTCTATTCCGAGTATGCGTTTAAATTCCACAGACATGAAGCTATAATCGGCGCCAGTGTCGAATAATATGGATGCGAAGTGATTGTTAATGAGAAACGTACCGGTGACCACGTTAGGGTCCTCGCGTGCGTCTCTTGCTCCAATCACAAATGCTCGAGCCGGAGCGTTGTTTCTCTCTGGGCAGTTCTTCATGAAATGATCATTGCTTCCACACTTGAAGCATCCTTGCCCTTTCCCGTTGCCATTCTTGTTACCAGCACCGTTCCCATTTCGGTTCTTTCCTTTTCCCCAACAGTCTTCTGTTTGATGACCCAATTTACCACATTTGTCGCACCTTGGAATGCGACAAGCTCCATCATGGTGATACTTACATTTTTGGCATCTAGGCATGGAGCCTTGGTATGCTTTGGTTGCATGGGTTTTCGCCTCCTGGGACGTGTTAGCATCACGCTTCTTGCTGAAACCCTTGTTGTTACGAGTTGCTTGATTCAAGTTTGCATGTTTCCTTTTCTTGTTGCCAGACGACTCAGCATGCGTCTCGGCATTTTCTGTTGGGTTCAGTGAGAGCTTCTTCATACGAACACAATCTTCAGTCAGGCTGACAGCCAGAGTTACAGCCTCGGTGATTGTTTGTGGTTTGGCCGACGTTACCATGCCACGAAACTCTGAGGCCAGTCCCCAAATGTAGCGTTCCACACGCTTAAATTCAGGAGTCACCATGTAGGGAAGCACTCTGGACAGGTCGTGGAACCTTCGAGTGTAACCATTGATGTCAGCACCTTCCATAGTTAAGTGCCAGAACTCTGTTTCCAGTCTTTGGAGTTCTGCACGAGAGCAGTACTTCTCTCTCATCCTTTCCTTCAGTTCCTCCCAAGTGAGGCCATAAGCGGCGTCATCACCCAAGGTTTGGGCTTGCAGGTTCCACCAAGTCAGAGCTTCATCGACGAATAACCCAGTAGCAAAAGTGACTTGTTGATCCGCGGTACACTTGCTCATGCGGAAAGTAGCTTCAGTCTTCTCCGTCCAGCGCACAAATGCTACTGCACCTCCTGTGCCGTCATAGTTCATCGGCTTGCAGTCGAGGAACTGCTTGAAAGTGCAGCCTGGAATTGATTCAACCAATTCACATGTGAGCAATCGAAGAAATAATGAAACAAAGACCGTTCATAAATTTCCTCATGCTTAGTACAGTGTCTCAAGGTTACCTTGAGCTGCATTGCCTCCAGACGAATCTCCATTCCCATTACGCCTAGCGTTGCTTGGTCCTCCACTGTCTTGAGTTCGGTTCGCCTCGTACTGGGCGATAGCAGCGGAGATCCTTTCCTCCAGTAGAGCGTCCAGCTCTTCAGCAGTTCTTGGCAGTGGGGGAGGAGGAGGTTGATCGTCATTGCGAGCGTTCACAGCTTTCCTGGGTGCCATGTTCTGACAGAACATAACACAACAGGGTTAGGCATTTGTTTGATATCGTCACACTATACTGTAGTATCATATATTCACAGGTATATATACCACATAAGTGACATCAAACAATTATTACTCTAGCAGAGTACTTGGTAGGCTTGCACTGAGGGAATCCACACGTGACAAGACTTGCTGTGGTTTCTGTGCACTGAATTCCATAATTATGTATGCATCCATAATTACGTAACTCCTTGCACAGTCCGCACAGTTCGTTTCATCCTCGTATCTCTTCCTTCAGATAGGCCATCGCTTTCAGGTAAAGTCACGTATACTCGTGACATTCTACTTCTAGTACATGCTAATTATCACACATAATTGCAAGTAATTTCTAGTCAACGACAAGTGCTACTCAAGTGCACTCTAAGTCTCGTAGTGTCCTTTCTAGACTCATGTAGACAGTTTCAGGTAGTGGATGTCGCGGGACGTTTTATGCAATGAAAACTCTTTGAAAATTGTTTTCGTGAATGGATCCTAGAGATTGTAGACTAGACTCGAGAAGGAATCCTGGTTCACTACAATCGCAGCTCTGATACCAATCTGTCACACCCCTTTCTGCGGCGGAAGCACGAGGTGTGATCATGAAAGGTTCTCATTGCATACGAAGAGTAAACATGCTACATGCTCGTAAAATAACATTCAAATACCATAATTTGAAAACATACGTTAGCGTTTACATCGCTAAGTCGCATAAAACATTGTCTTAAAAGTTTACAACTTTATTTAAAGTTAAACACAAGCGACATCCACGAGCATAAGCAAGACCACGCGCACATCCATCCTAGATACCTGAAATACATGTGAGTTTTTGGAAAAACGTCAACATAAAGTTGGTGTGAATTCATGCAGTTTTGTATTTCATGTTTGTATACTTCGTATGAAAACATAGTTTGTGAGTAAATCAAGTTTTCATATGTAAATCCAGTTTCATGTGTACACCACGTACATCTGTATAATTCAATTTCTTCTTGAGTACCCCACGTACTCAAGTTTAATTCTCATTCTCTTGAGTACCCCACGTACTTCAAGTATAATTCAATCTTCTTGAGTACCCCACGTACTTCAAGTTATATATCAATCTTGTATGGTATGAATTTTATGTAAATACAGTATTTCTGTACTTATCAGATTGTTAATGGGTTGCAAAGCCATTAACATGTGGCACGACATAGGAAGTCACCAAACCTAAGGCATTTAATTGGTATATTCTGAGACACAAAAACACTACTCGATTCTCGCCCCGACCGAGTGTGAGGCTGCCAGGCACCTGTTAGATCTAACCTTTTGTTCTGCGGTCTAGGTATATTGTTGATTAATGGTGCTTCTGTACCCTATTCGTGACACTATTTCTCATAACGCCTCCTACTTGGTTCTCGTTCTCACCAAGCGCGTTTCTTGTTATCATTTCTCATAGCGCCTTATACTTGGTTCTCGTCTCACCAAATGCGCTTCTCATATTCATATATTTCGTCACACTTGGTTCTCGTTCTCACCAAGTGTACTTCTTGTATTTATATCATACCATTTATAAATGTTGTACTTTTGTACATGTATTTCACCCCCGAAGTTATAAAAACTGAAAACAGTTAAAGAGAAAAGGGGGAGCATGAACTCACAACTTTGCGTTCCTAGCGTCGTAAACTCCACCGGATTTGCTTAATTAACGTCGTAACCTATACGCGTTTTCTTAACGTTAGTCACTAGACTTGTGTCGCACAAGTACAGTCACTCTCTTTTGTGTATATTCTTGTGTTAAAAATATTCTTATATTTTTAACTACGTATCTTACTTATATTATTTTCTCCAAAAATAAATATAAGTCTTTTGTGTTTTGCACTTTGCACCCGAATTGTGTATCTTGTATGTTGTATGCGTATTATTATATTTCTACTCCTCATGAGTATTTAGTGTATTTTTAAGTCTTAATACACTAGCACGTATAACACATACTATATACACTTAGCACACAAGTTGGTGATCAAATAATATATATTTTTCTCTCAAAAATATATATACATAATATCCATTTTTATTCTTGAAGAAATCCTCATTTCTTATCACCAAAAATTAGGGAAACCTTAGTAATACTTCTAAACACATTTTTAGGGAATAAGTTTCTCAAAAACTTATATTTTTCTAAGTGTCAAAATTTATAAAAATTTTGACAGAGTTTCCCCTAAAAATGGAGGTTTCCCACGTTTTCAAAACGTGTGTTTATTTTCTTTTAAATCATCGTCAGTCATCAATAATCATCAACAACAATTATCAACCATACTTATCAACAATAATCACTAACTTCTCCATTTCATGAACTTGAATATTTACAAAATGTGTAGTAACTTACTAGCACATTTAGTAAGTCTTGTTATCTTTAAAAATAAGTTTAATTTCTAAAAAAAACTTTATTTTTAAAGAGTATGAAGTTTTACAACTTCTAGTCGGTTTTTACGAAAATTATTTCTTTGTTAAAACCCTTGTTACACAAGTATCCATACACTTGTTTGTTCACAAAAACCACCTTTGTTTGTGTAAGACCCGGTTTAGAACATGTGATTTCTTTAAAGTGTGGTTCTTCAAAAGTACCACTTGCAGATACGTAGATCCGCTCGTTTTAAACACCAATGTACAGGTTAAATTACTTTTACACAAGTAAAATATTTTACACAAGTTCATGTCTTTAGTGTGGTAGAGTTTCGCCTTTTAACCCTTGTAGTAACCAAAAACGAGCTTATGTGAAGATCCATGATCTTACAAGGTCGGGTTAAACGATGATCCGAGCTACCACATCATAGATCGGGTCTCAAAAATCTCATATTCCAAATACTACAACTTTTACACAACACATGAGTTATTAACCACCATTTTAGTATTTTTATTAGACTTTAGAGCTTCAAAATGTAAGTTAACGATATTTAACCGACAATATTCCTTTTAACCACCTTAGATAAGCTTAAAAACAAGTTTTAAGTGTTATACCTCTAGCTCAAGGCTAGGGAAGATCTTTGATGAAAAATGGGTGGATAAAAGCTAACGGTAGAGGTCCTTCGTGTTCCGCTTGCTCCGAGGCTCCTAATACGCGATCCTTGAAGTGTGAATGATGTTGGAATGTAGTGATCAAGAGCCGAAGGTGGGTGTATGGGGCTGGGGTGGTTCGGCCGAGAGCCTTGAGGGAGGGAGAGAGATGAGTGAGTTGGTGATAATTAGTGGATAAACTCTCATGTGCTTAGTGGTGTTATTTATAGGCTAATTCATGTGTTATTACCCAATGGGTATTATGTCATGTTGATACCAGACAATAATCACAAATCAAATCCTCTAAGTACAAGTGTGTCTCCCCAAGGTTAGGGGACGGTTATGAGAAGGGGTGGGGGTTGGTTCGATCCAAACTAGGTTAGTTAGGGTGGTGGTGGTGTTAAGTAGGTTAGTTAAATATTTAACCTTGTTAATAATATATAGCGTGCTATGACGGGTGTTTAGGGTAATCAGAGACCCTAACTGGCTCAGAAAAATATAATTAGTGAAAATACTAATATTTTCATGTTCCGGGTAAAGTCCGGTTGTTCGGTTACACACCGATTCGTTAAAGTGCTAAATTACACTTTTTAGTGTCGTTTAAGTACCTTTCTTGTACTCTTTCAATTCCCAACACTTAGGGAAATATTCTGGATAATAAAACGACATTTCTGCATAATATTTATATGTCTAAATGCTGAATTATTGCTGATTTGTATAAATTCTGCACTTAAAGTGCGTTTCGGGTGCTTTTTAGTGCTTATTTTTGCTTTCGTATTGCATATATACTAACCCTTGTATGTACTCTTGGGTTTTAATGCATTCTTGTTGTTGGACCTACACCTAGGCCTCAATTCTATTGTTTGGCTGCTTTCTGCAGTTCCGTTGACACATTGTGTCTTACCGGTGAGTTTACTATTATTCTGACGCAACGCTCTTGTTTATGCATAACGCAATATTTTGTAGTATACAACATGCATGAATTCACTTGTTTAATCATGTGTTCAGACATTGCTGACAATTAAACTCGTAATTGCAGTCATTAAGCAATAATTATAGTGTACGGAAATTACCGGTTTGTGCCAGTTGTCACAAGTCAAGCACTTACTGACATAGGTTACTATGTGAGCTTTCATGCCAGGCCACCAATACGTAGTCTTGAGGTCGTGGTACATTTTATCCGAACCAGGATGTACCGAATAACGAGACTTGTGCACTTCGTCCATCACAAGCTCGCGTAAGTTTCCATAAAGTGGAATCCAGATGCGCCCTGTTACATAGTAAGCGCCGTCTTCCTTTTGTTCTAGCCGTTGCCTCGATCCTCGTAAGGACCCAGCCCTGATGTTTTCTGCTTTCAATGCTTCAACCTGAGCATCGCGAATCTGAGAGGGAAGGTTGGATTGGATGGTAAGTTGTAAAGCACGTACATGCTTAGGTAGGGTATCCTTTCGACTGAGGGTGTCGGCCACAACATTGGCCTTGCCCGGATGATATTTGATAGCGCATTCATAATCGTTCAAAAGTTTGACCCATCGGCGTTGTCACATATTTAATTCCTTTTGCTTGAAGATATGCTCGAGACTCATGTGATCGGTGTAAATGGTGCACTTGGTACCGTACAGGTAATGTCTCCATATCTTAAGTGCGAAAACAAGTGCTCCCAGCTCCAGATCGTGCGTAGTGTAATTCCTTTCGTGAACTTTGAGTTGGCGTGATGCGTAGGCAATGACCCTATCACGTTGCATCAATACGCAACCAAGTCCTTGGATGGAAGCGTCGCAGTAAACCACAAAATCATCTGTGCCTTCAGGCAATGAGAGGATAGGCGCGCTACAAAGTCTATCCTTCAAGTGCTGAAATGCGGACTCCTGTGCATCACCCCAACGATAGGTGACACCCTTCTGAGTCAGTGAAGTGAGAGGTTGCGCAATCTTTGAGAAATCCTTGATAAACCTTCTGTAATATCCTGCCAAACCCAAGAATTGGCGGATCTCCGTTGGTGTGCGGGGTGCAGGCCAATTCTTGATTGATTCAACCTTAGATGGATCCACATGAATTCCATCCTTGTTTACCACATGGCCTAGAAAGTGGACTTCGCGAAGCCAGAAGTCACATTTCGAAAACTTGGCATACAAATGCTCTTTTCGAAGAAGTTCCAGCATAAGTCGTAGATGCTGCTCGTGTTCCTCCTGACTCTTAGAATAGATCAGGATATCGTCGATGAACACAATAACCAACTTATCCAGGTAAGGCTTGCACACTCGGTTCATGAGATCCATGAAACCCGCTGGTGCATTCGTCAGCCCGAATGGCATAAAAAGAAACTCGTAATGGCCGTAGCGAGTTCTGAATGCTGTTTTGGAGACGTCCTCATCTCGGACCCTTAGCTGATGGTATCCCGATCTCAAATCAATCATAGAGTAATAGCTCGACCCTTGCAACTGGTTGAACAAGTCGTCGATACGTGGAAGGGGATAACGATTCTTCACTATCACCTTGTTGAGTTCGCGGTAGTCAATACACATTCTGAAGGTACCGTCCATCTTCTTTACGAACAAGACTGGAGCTCCCCAGGGCGAAGAGCTAGGACGTATGAAACCCTTTTCCAAGAGTTCTTGTAATTGCGTGGACAGTTCTTCAAGTTCTGATGGAGCTAGACGATATGGTGCTCGAGCTACTGGTGCTGCTCCAGGAGCTAGCTCGATTTGAAACTCAACTTGACGATGGGGCGGAAGACCAGGTAATTCCTCGGGAAATACCTCAGGAAAATCGCGCACAATAGGAATGTCTTCAATTCTCTTCTCTTCCGTTGATGTGTCAGTAACGAGTGCTAGAATGGCAGTGTGGCCCTTTCGTTAAACACTTCTGGGCCTTAAGAAAAGAGATAATGCCTACGATAGCACCACTCTTGTCGCCCTGAATCACCAGAGGTTCTTCGCCAGAACGAGGAATGCGGACGATTTTCTCTTTGCAAACAATCTCCGCTTGATGATGAGATAGCCAATCCATTCCAATAACGACGTCGAAACTACCAAGTGTGATAGGAATAAGATCGATAGAGAAATTCTGACCAGCTAAGACGAGGTTACAACCTTTAACTATGTGTGTAGCTTCAAGACTTTTACCGTTTGCTAACTCTACGATGTTCTTGGTGTTCAAAAGTGTTGGGGTACGCTTAAGCATCTGAGTAACTTTTAAGGACACGTAACTAGTATCGGCACCCGAATCAAATAAAACAGTAACAAGGAAATCATCCAGAAGGAAACTTACCCATCACAACGTTGGGATCGTTCCTTGCATCATCCTGCCCAATCACGATCGCACATTCCCTGGCTCCATTGCCATCGTTGTTTCCCCTATTATTGTTTCTGTTCCCCTGGTTGTTGTTGTTGTTCTGTTTCCGGTTCAACTGGGGACAGTTTCTCTTGAAGTGACCTTCAGCACCACACTGATAGCATTCCTTGTTACCCTGCTGTTGCTGTTGGTTCTGTGGGGCTTGTGGCTGCTGTTGCCTATTTTGGTTCGCAGGACGTGAGCTCCTGCAATCTCTGGCTTTATGTCCAAGCTTGTTACATCTCTGACAACGATCCTTGTTGCACGGCCAGCTGTGGTGCAAAATACATCGTTTGCACTTAGGATGATTTCCCCTGTATCCACCCTCACCTTGTTTTCCAGAAAACTGCTGACTGGGGCTCCGGTGTTCATCTGTCTTTCTTCGCTGGGGCTGGGACTGAACTGGAGTGTAACCCCTGCCCGAATTTCCATCCCACTTGCGCTTGTCACTGCTGGGAGCACCAGTAGCAGTAGTGCTGACACGCTTGGGCAGCTTGCCCTCTTCCACTGCCTGATCGGTGAGTCGGTGCGCCAAACGAATGACTTGCTGGATTGTGGAAAGGTTGGCCTCCATTCCAGAACTAAGCCTCTGAGGTATAGCTTGATCCGTCTAGATATGGGTCGTGACAAGTTAGGACATAAGTCAGCCAAGTTGTTGGACCTCTTTGTGTACGCCTCAATTTCTGATCCTTCCATCTTCAAACCATAATACTCTGTTTCAAGTTCCAGGAAGTCGTCCAGGTGGCAGAATTCTTCCTTAATCAAATCCTTGAAGTCGCTCCAAAGGGTGGCATTCGCGTCTGCCAATCCGAGCATCTGGACTTGTGTGTTCCACCAAGAATACGCTTTCCCTTGCAACGTGTTGGTAGCGTACTCTACTCGTTTGCTGACAGGGCTTTCACTCTCTTCGAATGCATATTCGATTCTTCGGATCCAGTGCAGAAGACCGATTGCCCTTTCAGTGCCGTCGAAAGTTGGAGGTTTGCATTCCAGGAACGCCCTGAAGGTGCCCATGCGTGTTGGAGAGTGCATGGGTTGACTCCTTGATTGGGTTGCTAAGGTTTCAGCAATCCGTTCGTTAATCAAGGTCGTCAGCTGACCCCGGGTCATGTCGAGACGTCCACTCATGATCTTCACGTCGAAGGAACTTGCGTAAGAAAGGTGTCGCAAAGTGCGTAGGTGTGGAGTGACAGAAGAGAGTAAGCACACAAGGTTCAAATAGCAATTATCACATTAACTAATGCACAGTGAGAACTATCTAACGGACAATATAACATAAATCATACCACTTATGGTGTCGAGTCTTGCACGTGGAGCGAAGCGTCGTTGTGGATCGTTGAGCGCTGTTCTGGTTATAGTCTGGTTTTATCAAAAACTTTTCCCTTTTAAAAACCAAGTTCACTATAACCAATGGCTCTGATACCAATCTGTCACACCCCCAAAATCCACCATGCGGAGTACCACCGCTTGGAGGTGTGACGTGACCAGGATCGAGCCACCAATCATATTGAACATCGTAATTAAGTAAATAAGACCAACCACAATACGACTGGTGACCAAAGCTAGTTAACCATGTTTAGTTTAAACAGCAGAAGCATAAAAGTAAATCCAAAAGCACAAGTTCACAGTTTATAAGTTAAAGTTCAAAACGCAAGTTTAATAAGTTCATAAGGATTTAAATAATAAGTACGGAACATAACAGTCCGTACACCACAACGACTCCTTCCTCGTGCAAGCTCCAAGCGTTTAGTGACCTGTAAGGCATGTAACAACGAGTCAACAACAAAGTTGAGTGAGTTCACGTTTGGTTGTTTAGTTTTAAGTTGTTTCTGAAAAACGTGGTTTGACTTTCGGTGGCTAAATTGCTGTGGGGGTTACCCCGTAGTTGAAAGTATGTTTAACCAGATCCTTTTTCATTACCCAAACCCTAACCGTAATCAGTGGGGGCTTTCCCCGTGTGAACTACTAGACCTTACATATCGACAACTGACGAACAATAGTTATGCCCTACATCAGTGTCTATCATTACTGACAGTTTTCCATAGTCCATTAGTACACGCCCGTCCGAACGGCACGGTTTGAGGTTTGTTAAACCTAATAGCGCTATTAACTAATGACCCGCTTGCCATTGGCCTCGGCGATTAAGTCGATATAATGAAGAGGGACTTAGTGATAGAGTTTTGACTAGCTAGTTTTTAAGGTTGTTGTCTTGCACCAGGAGGACGAACGTACGTATTCTGCACCAGGAGAATTCGTAGGATTAATAATGGCATCCTCTTTATGGAGGATGGCCGTACATATCTTCCCAGGGGGATATGTAGATTTAGTTTTAAATTCTTTAACCCATTCCCAAACCACCGGGAATCCCATGCCTTGTAGAAAGTGTGAACTCACCTCGGCTGCTTGGTTTGACTCTCAAAAATAGCTAACAATCAAGGTCGGTCAATCATGTCCTAATATGATTACCAGTTAGTCATTTAGTGGTTTTCAAATAGAGCACAAGGTTCCTACACGTATCTAACACATAGCATGCATTACTTTTACTGTTTATGCCCATATAAGTTTCCCATCCATTCCCCACTCTTAAACAAACATACGATAATGCACATAACGCATATAACATGTTAGATCATTCACAGATAGCATACTCGACAGTTAGACACGCAAATTACAGCTTATGTCATTTCAGCATAAATATTCAAAACCGGGCTGTTTTCAGACATTTTAATAAAATAGTTAACTTATTACAAAAATTCCCAAATTTTTACAGAATGTCTTAAACATTCCATATTTTATTGTGAAAAAATATCGGGGTCCGGTTCATTACCAATATTTTATAAAAATTCATTTTCCGGACTGAATTCAGATTTATATTTTTCTGACCACAGACCACGTGATAATTTATTTAACATTCATCGAGCGTCCGATTTACGAAATTCCAGTGGGTTAATTACAAATACATCGGTGCTCATCTACAGTACAAGTTTCATGATCCAACTCTACACCGAACCCAAGTTATGACAGAAAACAAAACACATATTTTCAGCAGAAAAATGCAGCTCTAGCTGCTGTTACGAAATGACACTTTAAAAATAGTAAACGAAGTCCGAAAATTACGATTCCGGTGCCATTAGAACCGTATTTCATAATAACACGTTTTAGACTCAAAATATCAGTTTTTCGTAGAGTTTATGACATGTGTACAGCCAACTGAAGTTGGCTTTAAAACTTGGACAGATTCTGTTTTCATTCTTTAATCTTTTAAGACGCGTTCGATTGATTCCGTTAGCATGATTAGTGATCGTAACAACATCAAACATCAATATTAACCAGTAACACATCAGATAATCAACCAAGAATCATAACAAAACAAGTTTCATAAGTTTTACACTAATATTTACTCTTTAACCACCATGTTCATCATTTTTACTAGACTTTAAGTTTTGTTCTCTAGTGTTTATGATTTTTATCCGACAAATCTCTTATTAACCACTTCAAACATGAACAAGAAGGTGATTAAAAGCACTTACAACTAGCTCAAGGCTAGGGAAGAATCTAAGCGAAAAATGGGTGGTTAATAGCGTCGTAGAGAGGTCCTTGTGATTCCGTGAACACCGAGCTTCCTTGTATGTGATCCTTCACCTTTGTGTGTGTGTGTAATTACAAGATTGAAAATGGAAAGTGGTGGTGGGTGTGTGGATGCCTACGGCCGATCCAAAGAGAGGAGGGAAGATGATATTTTTTTTTTTGAAGTGTTGTGGTGAACTCTTGGTATTACTTATAATCCACTTACTCTAATTACCCAAGGGATATTTTGTCATCTAGATATAGGACATCAACCAATTGAATATTCAAAGTGTAAGGGTTTGTCCCACATGGGGGAAAACCAATCGGTTGTAATGGGGGGGGGGGGGGGTATTTGGTTTGGGTTTAACTAGTTAGTTAAAGTTTAGTTGGTAACTAGTTAGGTGATTAATTAAATTATTAGTGTGTAGTAATTTATAACGGGTGTTAGGGTATTCGGGGACCCTAACCGGCTCAGAAAAAGAAAAACAATGTTATTGTCAATATATTTATGTCCCGGGTTATGTCCGGTTGTTCGGTTCGATACTGTTTCGTTAAACTGCTTAATTAATCCGTAAAGCGTCCTACATATATATTTTTGCAACGTTTTTAATTTTTAACACTCAGGAAGGCATACCGGACTATTTAGTAACTTTTCTGTATCCTACTAGTATGTTAACAAATACATGTAAGTATAACACAGATATCAGAAAGCAGTTAAGTAATTTCACACAATTGTCAAGCACTTTTATTTTCATTAATGAATTGTACGGAATACATGGAATTTTGAGGGTTGTCACACACACACACACACACACACACATATATATATATATATATATATAAACGAGATCAGGAGAAAACGCTCAAAAGTGTGAGAACGGCGAGAACGCATCCTGGCCCAACACGTGTCACGCGGCATAGAGAAGGGCGGATGGGCTTTTTTGTCCTTTTATCTTCTCCTTTTTCCAGTTCCGCTTTTAACAATATTGTTTTATTTTTGGCGTTTAAGATTTTTGGCGTTAACCAAATTCAATAATTAATGGCGTTTAATGGTTTCATTGTATTAACATTTTGGCGTTTATTGCGTTTTTCAAATCGTATGCCATTGGAACCCCAGAGGGTCAGGAAATCTATCTGAATGACATTTTTTCAAGGCGTTTTAAACAAGATTGTCCATTGTTCTAATATTTTTATATACATTTTGGCGTTTGTGGTATCTTGGCATTTTACAATTGTACAATTGTATTACAACCAGAATGAAAAAAAATAGAAGCGAAGAAAATAAATTAAAAAACCTAATCGGATCTCTCTTCACAATCTTCACTGTCATAAGTCTCTCTTTTCTTTAATAGTACAAGAACTGTCTCCAAATATATGGCGCTTTATGTAAAACTTAACAAACCCATCGGTTTGATTATTTTGCATGCTCGTCTGTTGAAGTGGTTTTTTCTAGATGTTTGGGGACATAGATCTATGACGTGTGGGTGGGTTTTTCGCTTTTTCTTCATCTTGATCTTCATCTTTATAATCATCACATTCTTCAATGTCATTGATCTCTTCTCCTCATCCAAGTCTTATTCAAGAACAAAGAACACAAAATGACATTTGATTGTCATCAGTATCTTTTTCTTGAAGATTTGTCCATCTCATGCAGCAAAATCTTACTGAGTTACTCCCCTCGGCTAACAATCCATTCAGTGAAACTTCACAAAGAACAATACTGAATATCCAAGAAAGCATATTAGCCATCTTTGATTTTTTTAATTTTTTGGCGTTTTACAGTGAGTGGTATTTAGTAGTATTTGGCGTTTGTTTTTTTGGTTTGATTAAATGGAAGTTGTTGAGAGTTATTATTTTATAGGATTTCTTTTGGCGGCGTAGGTTAGGCGGTGCCGTTTCAGTTACTGTTTGTAATTATTGATTTTGACAAGCTTTTAGCTCTAAAGTCTGTAACACGTCCCGTCTTTCAAGTTTTGCGTTTTAGATTCTAATATAATAATTTTTTTGTCTCTTCATTTTTACTGTTTTGCAGTTACTGTTTTTAGTTACATTTTTAAGTTTGGTTTTTTTTTTAAGTTTTGGGTTTTTTCTAATACTTTTCCAAAGTAATTTTATTATAGTTTAGTAGTTTTTGGGGCGTTTTACAGCATGATAGCGTTTTAACAAGCATTTGGGTGTCTGGCGTTTTTATTATATATTGTCGCAATTCCCGTCCCCTAACAACCCGGGAACGGGCGGCCGCGGCCAGTTTTGGTGGTATCCAGGTGTTTATCATTTTGGCAGCGGAATCAAATCAGGATCGTAGTTAGGAAATATTTTATCAGGGTAAAATACCACACTTTTAATATATTAAACACATGGGAAAATCCCAAGTTTCAAGTACACACATTTTTATAGGGATAAACCCTATTTTATTTAAATAAAACATCTCTTTATTTTAGGTAACTTTATAGCCACTTTTCAAAGCATTCAGTGCTGTCCAGCTGGCTTCTATTTGGCTTTCACATTTTGTTACCTGAAAAGCGTTTAAAAACATTTTGTCAGTGGGAAATACTGGTGAGTGAATCCCAGTTTAATCAAGTTAAGTAAAACCATTGTACAGTATTGAGGGTGGTCGCGCAATTACCTTTGTTTCCATCTACTTTAATTACCACCCACGGTACTGTCAACCCGACTTGTGGTCATGTTACTCCTCGCAAGGTAGTAACAAATTTTGTATACAAAACCCCAACATACCGACGATAATTGTAGAATACAAATACTCAATCACTGTTTAATATATAATTAATTAAGTGAGGTTTTGTAAAAACAAGTTGCAAAAAGGTTTACAAAAAGGAGATTATTCACATTGCTGTCTTAGGGTTTCCTTTAAGGATTTCCTGATGATTATCTATTAAACACACAAATGCACACGCGTTAGTATAATAACCCAACATTTACATTAGTAATACCCTCCCCGAGACGGCATTCCAACGACTACGTCGGGCTGAACCTCGACAGCCGTTACGGAACCCTTGATCAATCGGGCAGCGTATCTAATACGTAACCGGTGTTATGATACTTACAACGGGGCAGAACTTTGTTATTTAGGGGGTATTATGCCCGAGAATAGCTTATACTATATGAAATTTCGAGAGAAAGAAAAGAATTTGAGCGAGTTAGACTGAAGGCCGAAGCCCTCCATTTATAGGGCTGATTTCTCAGTCGCTCGCGGCCCGCGAAGACCGAAGGGTCGTTTTACGTGGCCCGCGACATAGGGTTAGTAGGTCCTAGCTTGGCCTGGTCACCACTATAGGCTCGACGTGTGGCTGCCACGTGGCAGCACCGGGTATCGTTGAGTGGCAAGGCTGTCGCGCCCCGCGTAACTCTTGGTCGACACGTTTGCGACCCGCGAGCGATGTTAAAACTTTGTTTTTTTTTTATTTTATTAAATTAAAGGTATTCAGGGCCCGTTTTCGCATACGGGGTGTATTTTAGGACATGTAGGGACACTTTAAATATTTTTAGGGTGTCGGATTTATTTAGGAGGGTTGTTATATCCTCCCCACCTTGTATTAGAGCTCGTCCTCGAGATCTACTAGAATAGGTGTGGATATTTCCTTTGCATTTCTGATTCAAACTCCCATGTGTACTCCGGTCCTCTTTTGGAGTCCCATTTCACTTTGACCAGAACTAATCTCTTGTGCTTGAGGTTCTTAACTTTCCTGTCTTCAATCTGTAGAGGCCTTTCTACAAATTTTAACTGTTCATTTACCTCTATATCTTTAAGAGGTACTACCAGTGATTCATTATCTAAGCATTTCTTGAGGTTAGATACATGAAATACATCATGTATTCCTGTCATTTCTTCTGGTAGTTGTAGCTGATAGGCTACAGGTCCTATTCTTCTAATAATTTCAAAAGGTCCAACATACCTGGGACTTAGCTTTCCCCTTTTTATGAATCTTACCACTCCTTTCCAATGAGAGACTTTCAATAACACTTTGTCTCCTACCTGAAATTCCAATGGCTTTCGTCTGTTATCAGCATAACTCTTTTGTCGATCACGTGCTGCTTTCAGTCGTTCCTTAACTTGAACGATTTTTTCGGTTGTTTCTTGCACTATCTCAGGTCCGAATAGTTGTTTTTCTCCAATTTCTTCCCAACAGACTGGTGTTCAGCACTTTCGTCCATAAAGTGCTTCGAATGGTGCAGCATTGATACTTGTGTGATAACTGTTATTATAAGAAAATTCTATCAATGGTAAGTGATTGTCCCAATTACCTCTGAAATCAATTACACAAGCTCTAAGCATGTCCTCCATTGTTTGAATTGTCCTTTCGCTTTGTCCGTCCGTTTGAGGATGATAAGCGGTGCTTAGATTCAACTTGGTTCCCATGGCTTTTTGGAAACTTGTCCAAAAATGAGAGGTAAAACGACTATCTCTGTCAGAAACAATTGATAAAGGAATTCCATGTAATGAAACTATTTCATTTACATATAATTTAGCTAATTGTTCCATACTGAAAGTTTCCTTCATTGGTAGGAAATGAGCTGACTTAGTTAGCCTGTCTACAATCACCCAGATTGTATCATTACCTTTTCTTGTTTTGGGTAATTTGGTAACAAAATCCATTGTTATCAATTCCATTTCCAAACTGGCATTTCTAACTGTTGTAACAATCCTGGGGGTTTCTGATGTTCAGCTTTAACTTGTGAACAAGTTAAACACTTTGCAAAATATGTTGCTATATCCTTTTTCATTCCTATCCACAAAAAATTCTTTTTTAAGTCCTGATAAATCTTATCACTTCCAGGATGCATCGTATATTTAGATTTGTGAGCTTCTTCTAATATACGGTGGCGTAGGTTTCCTAATTTAGGTATCCACATTCTTTTCTTATGGAATCTCCAAATTCCATCCGTTCCTTGTTCTAGTTCCTTAATCATTCCTTTCAATTTTTCAGTATCATCCTTGATTACTGATTCTTGTGCTTTTCTAATCTATTCATTTAAATCTATCTACAGATTTAGTTTAAGTGAAGGTACTCTTTTTTGTTTTTCATGATATTTTCGACTTAAAGCATCAGCTACTACGTTTGCCTTTCCTGCCTGGTACTGAATATTACAATCATAATCACTAAGTATCTCTATCCAGCGTCTTTGTCTCATATTCAATTCCTTTTGTCCGAAGACATACCTTAAACTCTTATGGTCGGTGAAAATGGTAAACTTACTACCGTAAAGGTAATGTCTCCAAATTTTAAGGGCAAAAATTATAGCTCCTAATTCTAGATCATGGGTTGAATAATTCTCTTCATGATTTTTAAGTTGTCTAGAGGCGTAGGCTATAACCTTTTGACGTTGCATTAATACACATCCATAACCTAACTTAGAAGCGTCACAATAGACTACAAAGTCTTCAGTTCCTTCTGGTAACGCTAGTATGGGTGCATGGGTTAATATTTGCTTAAGAATTCTAAAGGTTTCTTCTTGTTTTGGTCCCCAGTCAAACTTAATGGATTTATAGGTTAACTTAGTTAAGGGAAGGGCTTTTCTAGAAAAATCTCGAATAAATCTTCTATAATAACCGGCCAATTCTAAGAAACTTCTAACATCGGTTGGTGACTCAGCGGTTTTCCATTTGGTAATCGCCTCGATATTGGTAGGATCCACATGAATTCCTTCATGATTGACTAGATGTCCAAGAAACTGTACCTGTTCTAACCAAAACTCGCACTTTGAAAATTTAGCATAAAGCCTTTCTTTTCTCAATAAACTTAGAAGTGCGTGCAGATGCGCTGCATGTTCCTCTTTGTTCTTAGAATAAATGAGAATATCATCTATAAAGACAATTATGAATTTATCCAAATATGGCTTACATATTCGGTTCATCATGTCCATAAATGCAGCTGGGGCATTGGTTAGACCAAATGGCATGACAGTAAATTCATAATGGCTATACCTTGTTCTGAAAGCGGTCTTAGGAATGTCCTCTTCCTGTACCTTTAATTGATGATATCCTGATCGTAAATCGATTTTAGAGAAAAACCGAGCTCCTTGTAGCTGGTCGAACAGATCATCGATTCTCGGTAATGGATACCGATTTTTAATCGTGACTTTGTTCAATTCACGGTAGTCAATGCACATACGCATTGATTCGTCCTTCTTTTTGACGAATAAGATCGGTGCTCCCCATGGCGATGAGCTTGGTTGTATGAATCCTTTTTCCAACAATTCATCTAACTATTTCTCCAGTTCTTGCATTTCTGCGGGTGCCAAACGGTAAGGTGCTTTGGCAATCGGTGTTGTTCCAGGTAGCAGATGGATTCTGAATTCAACTTCCCTGTCTGGAGGTAGTCCTAGTAACTCTTCTAGAAATACATCTGAAAATTGAGATACTACAGGGATATCCTTTAATTCTTTTCCTTTAGTGTTAATGATTATGGAAATCAAATATACTAAGGATCCTTTTCTTACATAACTGGTTGTTTTCATTACAGAGATGAATTTTGTGAATCTAAAGGGTTTTATCTCCTTTAATTGTGACCTTTTCACCATTTGGTGAATTTACTTGAATTGACTTTTGATCACATAGAATATTGGCTTTATTGGCCATTAACCAATTCATTCCTAACACAACATCAAATCCTGCCAGATTCATTGGGTAAAGGTTTGCAATAAATTTTTTATTTAGAAATTCTATTCTTGCTCCCTGCAAGATTTCAGAAATCTTAATGGTTTCCCCATTTGCTGTCTCTACTAGACATTCTTGTGGGAGTTTAGTTAATGGTCGATTGAGAAGTTTGCAAAATGAAGTATTAATAAAACTTTGGTTTGCACCAGAGTTAAATAATACTTTAGCAAAAACATCTTTAGCTAAAAACGTACCAGTGATCACGTCCGGTATCATCTTTGCTTCTTCTGCAGTCAGAACAAATGCTCTAGCATTTTTAGTATTCTTGGTGTTCAGGGCTGGAGTTAGTTTTGGACAGTTCGGCTTAATATGACCTTTTTCTCCACAGTTGAAGCACATTCCATTATTTGGTTTCTTCCTACAATCTTCTTCCTTGTGTCCTGGTATCTTGCAGAAATTGCAGTAAGTGGAGCATCTTCCTGAATGCTTCTTTTTGCAGGCTTTGCAGTACGGTGTAGAGGTAGAACCTACATTTTTCCCACGGTTGGAATTACCGTAACGGAATTCTTGGGTAAGTCTTTGAACTAGGTTTCTCCTCTGATCCTCTTCTCGTGTACGCACTAATCCATCAGTCAAGGTGTTTGCTAGTTCTACAGCTTCTTCTATGGTTTGAGGTCTAGCTGCCTTGACTACATGCCTAATTTCACTAATTAATCCCCAGACGTAGCAGGAGATTAATACTGGTTCAGGTGATGCAAGGGTTGGCACTATTCTAGCATATTCGAAGAATAATGTAGTATAACCCTTACTATCTACCCCAATCATCCTAAGGTTTAGGAACTTATTTGCTATATGTTCCTTTTCATTGGGAGGACATAATTTTCTTTCCACCATGTTTTTAAATTCCTTCCATTCCATATTGTAAACCTTCTCAATTCCCCTAGACTGGAGGATAGTATTCCACCATTCTAAGGCTGAATTCTTAAACAGATTGGAAGCAAACATTATCTTATCTTCTTCCACACATTTGCTTATTTTTAAGACTGCCTCAGTCTTTTCTATCCAGCGTAGAGATGCAACGGCCCTTTCATTGCCTGAGAATTCCATTGGTTTACAATACCAGAATTCTTTATAAGAACAACCATAAACATGGTTCTTCTTCTTTTGGGAATGGGCATTTGAAGTATGGGTCCATTGTTTTTATTTTTATTTTATTAAATTAAAGGTATTCAGGGCCCGTTTTCGTATACGGGGTGTATTTTAGGACATGTAGGGACACTTAAAATATTTTTAGGGTGTCGGATTTATTTAGGAGGGTTATTATATATACGGCGTTTTTATTATCTAACAATCAACTGAAAAAGAAAAAAAAAGAATATATAAACAATTGATCTTCCAAATATTCATTGTCACTAGTCTCTTTCTTCTTTTTGGAATCATGTTAACTGGCTGGTTCGACTTTCGTATGATTCATTTTCTTTTTTTGTTTTTCAAGTAGTTTTTTTTTGTCGCCGTTTGGAAGCAAAATGTAAGACCCATCTCGAAATGACAGAATTAATAATATATAACACACAATTAGTACAAAAATTTCAAACTTACAAAAACTTTCTTGGTTTTAAGATCATACTTGATCAAAATATTCAAGTCATTATCCTACTAGATAACCCTTCAAACGTAAATTCAAGTGTTTACATATTAACTAAAACAAAATAGATCAATGTGGAAGCTTGGTTTAGTGCGTTCGATTCTTGATGGTCGCTTGATCTTCATCCGGTGTCACGCGTGCTCGTACCTATGCCAAAACCATGTTAAATGTTAGTTTTTACTGTATTAGATTACATATAAACAAGTTCTAGTGTCATACAATGGAAACGAAACAAAATTGCTGAGATTTGGGGCCGTCGCGCCCCGCGACGACTTAACCCCCCATCCTACGCGGCCCGCGACCACAGTCGCGTCACGCGACGGTAAATCCGTTTTGGCGTCGCGTAGCGCGACGCCCACTTTTTCACAGAATGTTTGTTTTATTTTGCTGCACTTGCCCAGCTACAAAAATTAACCAATATAAACTTAGAACTTGCATAACTTTCGCTATACAAGTCCGATTTAGCCGATTCTTTTTCCCACGTGCCCGTAATTAAATTACGAACCCGTTTATCAACTCAAATCACATAAAAATTCAGTTCACGAACAATTGGTCTATGATTCGGCTCTTTGTTTATTCAACCTGTTTGTTTACAAGTCCTACAACTTGTTTTTGTTATCTCTTGTTTTCAAGGATTTTACCCATTCCCGGGTTTTCAAACAATAGCGTTTCGCTCCCTTACCGAGAGTCACTTACGCCTTAACAAACGTGCATTATCTTAGAGGATTTTAACATGCTCTTCTTAACAACTTGACGAGCATAACTTCTGAATTTTTAAATCCCCATACAAAGGTTTATTTGCAACAAGTTTAGCGTGTCCGCTTCACGGATTACGCTTCAATTATGACCACTCATCGAGTGATAGGTCAATCGCTTCGACATTTACAACTCGACATTGTTTTGACCCATTTGGATGTCGAATGGAGGCCACCATTTCAAAGACATACCAAACTTTACGTCTAACACATGTTTTGACCCGTTTTATTTGTCTAAGGCATTTCGTCACTTCCGTGACTTAACGGGTTTTCCTCATTTGTTAAATTCTAATACAACAAACTAGAATAAATAAATAACATAGTTCAACAAAACCATAGGTCGCGTAACTTTATAGCACACCCTTCAAACGCGTATCACCACCGGCTTGTCCGCTTGATGATCCGGATTCTTTACCTAAAGAGTTCCATTCACAACCAATTTAGAACCCTTTTTACAATCATTTATCAAAATTGATTATGATATCCGAATCTGCGTTTTTGTCCGATTATTAACATTTTAATCCTCACTTAGGCGTTTTAACAAACACCTAGCGGTTCGAATTTTACATAATCAATACTAAATTCAAGACTTGTTATTTCCATCACTATCAACTACAATTGGACATATCTACACATAATTTTAGCATCCATCTTTCAGAAATCACTTCATGAATTCAGATTTCACTAGAATAAGGGTCATAATCCTAGTGTTTATCTAGTTTCTACATACCCATTAATCATCTAAAATGGTGATTATAATTCCACAAGTATCATGCAAGGTTTTTAACAAGAGATCATCTAGGGTTTATCCCTAGACATCATATTACCTCTAATTTGATCTATTCAACACATAATCAAGCTAAATTTTCGTTTTTCACAATCAATCTAAAATTCAAGATGCATCAAAATACCAAAATTTTGCATACCTTATGATCCCTTCGACGAGGTGATCACTAATTCGTGTTTGAAACTTGATTTAAAGCTGATTATGGGCTTCAATTTGTGAGTTTTGTGAGGATTAGGGTTTGAAGAGGAGCTCCCTGATCGCCCCCTTATTTCTGTTCGACCAGATACACACACATGTGTACACACACACATGTTTGTGTTTGGTGTGTTATTTGTTATTTTAATCACTTAGGTTTCAATCCTTACAAGTTTGGTCCTCCAGCTTTTGTTTAAATTGTAGTTTAGGTATTTTAACCTTATTATTTGCCTCTTCTAGACTCATAACTAACTGGGTTATAAATTCCTAGTTAGCTCGTTCTTGTTTGTTTAATACTTTATTATTCTGATTTTAAGTTTTATAAATTTCGGGGTGTTACAAGTCCACCCCCCTTAAAAGGGTTTCGTCCCCGAAACCGAATTACGTACCAAATAATGTAGGGTAGAGTCGTTGCATCTCCTCTTCGGATTCCCATGTGGTATCTGAACCCTTCCTGTGTTCCCATTTGACCTTTACATGATTGATCCCTTTGTTCCTTAAGATTTTCACCTTACGATCCAAAATCGCAATCGGCTTCACTACATAGTTTAGGCTATCATCCACCTCGATGTCATCGTAGTGGATATAAGTTGTTTCGTCTGTTAGACATTTACGAAGATGTGACACATGAAATGTGCTATGAATTCCGCTTAATTCCTCTTGTAGTTCAAGGCGGTATGCTACTTTTTCTACGCATTTGGCAATTTTAAACGGCCCAATAAATCTCGGGCTTAATTTTCCTCTCTTTCTAAACCGAATAACCCCCTTCCATGGGGATACCTTAAGCATGACCTTGTCACCAACCTTAAACTCGATCGGTCTCCTCCTTTTGTCCGCATACGACTGTTGTCTATCTTGAGCCGCTTTCAAGTGTGCCTGAACCACATCAATATTTTCATTAGTGGCTCGAACTATGTCTTTATGGGCGAGTTCCCGTGAACCCACCTCACCCCAACACACCGGGGTCCGGCATCTCCTACCGTAAAGCATTTCGTACGGAGCCATTCCGATACTAGCATGGTAGCTGTTATTATATGAAAATTCGACCAATGGTAGATAAACATCCCAACTACCTCCGAAGTCGATAATACATGCCCGTAGCATGTCTTCTAACGTTTGTATTGTTCTTTCACTCTGTCCATCCGTCTGAGGATGGTACGCAGTGCTAATGAACAATTTTGTTCCCATTTGCTCTTGGAAATCTCGCCAAAAATTTGAAGTGAATCGGGTATCCCTATCGAACACAATGGATACCGGTACTCCGTGGCGTGCCACTATCTCATTAGTGTAAACCTCCGACATCTTTTCTGACGTATACGTCTCACGTATCAGGATCATGGTTTCAAAAGTCGCTAGGCGCTCCCTAGTCGGTCGACCGGGGAGTTGAGAGTACTCGGTCTAGGCGGAGAGTACTCGGGGAGTACTCGGACATGTTAAATTATAAAGAAATTACTTTTTGGAGATTAAATATATGTCAAATAACATAAATTTACTAATATTTATAAAAAAAATACGTGACAATGATATTTATTCTTTAATATGATAGGCATAAAAATAATGTTTTATTATTATTTAAGTCAAACTAGGCCTGAGTTGACCTACTAGATCCAATTCTGGCCGAGGTTGACCGCGTTTGACCGACCCCGAGTAATTAGGCGGAGTCGAAGAAAGTCGTCTCGGCAGCCTGCCTTGTAGCGACTACTCGGGGAGTACCCGGCCTTGGAAACCTTGTTTTACAACTATGATCAGGATAAAGTGAGCACTCTTCGTCAGTCTATCAACAACTACCCATATTGCATCAAATCCGCGATTCGTCCTTGGTAGTTTGGTTAATAGGTCCATTGTAATGTGTTCCCATTTCCAAACCGGAATTTCCAATGGTTGGAGTTTACCGTATGGTTTTTGGTGCTCCGCCTTGACTTGTAGACATGTCAAGCATTTCTCCACATATTTTACTACATCTATTTTCATTCCGGGCCACCAATAGTTTTGTTTCAAGTCGTTATACATCTTGGTCGCTCCCGGATGAATGGAATAACGGGATTTGTGGGCTTCATCAAGTAGAAGCTTTTTAACTCCACACGAGTCAGGAACCCAGATTCTACCAAAACGTGTTTTCAAACCGTTGTTGCCATCTACAAGATCCTTAAATTGGCCGACTATTCTTTCCTTCTTCCAGTTTTCCACCTTCACCGCTTCAACTTGTGCTTCTCGGATTCGTTCTAGTAGGACCGAGGTCACAATAAGCTGCATCGATTGTACCCGGATCGGGGCATAGTCTGCCTTTCGGCTCAACGCATCCGCCACTACATTGGCTTTCCCAGGGTGGTAGTGTATTTCACAATCATAATCCTTGACCATTTCCAACCATCGCCTCTGCCTCATGTTTAAATCCTTCTGATCGAAGAAATATTTCAAATTTTTATGGTCAGTAAAGATAGTACATTTTACCCCATATAAATAATGCCTCCAAATTTTTAAGGCAAACACCACTGCTGCTAACTCAAGGTCATAAGTCGGGTATTTCTTTTCATGGATCTTCAGTTTGCTCGAGGCATAGGCTATGACCTTGCCTCGTTGCATTAAAACACATCTGAGCCCCGAATGTGACGCATCTGAGTAAACCACCATGTCGGCAACTCCATCCGGTAACGTCAATACCGGTGCATGGGTTAACTTTTCTTTGAGTGTTTGGAAGGCTTTCTCTTGTTCAATGCCCCATACAAATCTTTCCTCCTTGCGAGTCAGCTTGGTTAATGGTAAGGCAATTTTGGAGAAATCCTGTATGAATCTCCGATAATATCCCGCGAGCCCTAAAAAGCTTCGGATTTCTGAAGGATTCTTCGGAGGGTTCCATTTTGACACGGCTTCTATTTTTTACAGATCTACTAGTACCCCATCAGCACTAATGATATGCCCGAGAAACTGCACCTCTCGTAACCAGAAAGCGCACTTTGAGAAT